>CAUYQG010073178.1:0-37631 GCA_963574415.1 Tarsius wallacei | reverse complement strand
CGCCCGGCTAATTTTTTGATTTATTGTAGAGATGAGGTCTTGCTTGCCCAGGCGGGTCTCGAACCCGCGGGCTCAGGCAATCCACTCACCTCAGCCTCCCAAAGGCGTGGGATTACAGGCTGAGCCACCGAGCCTGGCTGTGTTTGGTTTTTATTTTAAACTAATACCAGAGCACACCCTTAGTCACCGATACTGTTGAGGTAAGTTGGTGATTCCTTTTTCCTGCCCAAGATTTTTTATTTAAAATTCAGTACTTTTAACTTACTTTTTAGGTCAGAGGATTCATGTCCTCTGTGGTATTCCTCCTCCATCTCAGCTTTTTAAAGCAGTATTATAAATAGAGTCTTTCAATTTAGAAACTACCGTGTATTTCATTGACTAGAACTGAACTGAACTATAAGCTTTAAAAAGTACCAAATGAAAATATTATGGTATCTCGTTGCACTCTATTGTAGATGTAATGTAGTGTGAACTGTAGTAGCTTTGATTCATTGTAAATCCCATTTGAATACTGACAACATGGCTCAGAATATCAGGAGATAAATCCCCAAGGTCACATTTGTGTGAATGGTCATTGTGCATGTATAAGACGTTATTTCATTACTTTAAAAATAGAATGTTGCCAGGCTCGGTGGCTCAGCCTGTAATCCCAGCACTTTGGGAGGCTGAGATGAGTGGATTGCCTGAGCCCGTGGGTTCAAGACCAGCCCAGCCAACTTGGCGAGACCTCGTCTCTACAATAAATCAAAAATTAGCCGGGCGTGGTAATGCGTGCCTGTAGTTCCTGCTCCTTGGAAGGCTGAGGCGGAAGGATCGCCGGAGCCCAGCAGGTCGAGGCTGCGGTGGCCGGGAGCGGCCACTGCACTCCAGTCTGGGCGACAGAGTGAGACTCCAACTCAAAAAAAAAAAAAAGTCCATAGAGCTTGTTAAATGTGAGCATCCATTGTTCTGTGTTTATACCTTTTGTCAATTTCTCAGAGGAGTCTGGATCCAATAAAGGTTAAGAGTCACTTGCCGGCCGGGTGCTGTGGCTCAAGCCTGTAATCCCAGCACTTTGGGAGGCTGAAGGAGAGGATTCCCTGAGCCCACCGGTTCAAGAGCAGCCTGGGAAACTTGGCGAGACCCCATCTCTACAATAAATCAAAAAATTAGCCTGGCTTGGTAGCGCACACCTGTAGTTCCGGCTACTTGGAAGGCTGAGGCAGAAGGATCGCCTAAGCCCAGCAGGTCGAGTCAGCAGTGGCCAGGAGCGTGCCACTGCATTCCAGTCTGGGCAACAGAGTGAGACTCCAACTCAGAAAAAAAAAGTAAATAGAAGTGTTGTTCTTAAGGTAGGGCAGTATCCTCACCTCTGACAGGGATACAGGTAAGACAAGAGGCATTGGCTGCTGGGTTAAGTATTTCTGTAGTTGAAGTTCTGTTTCTTCTTTAGCTGTAAGTTTTGCATGAATAGTAACAATTACTGCATAGGCAAATTTCTCTTGAGTCCCAGCGTATTACAGCAGATTAGCAGGAAATAAAGACCTGAGATAAAGAAAAAAAGAGCCCATACTTAATTATTTTAAAATAAGGACATTTTAATAAACAACTAAAGCAATTTATGTTGTTCTACATGCACAAAATAAAAGAGTTCTTGAAAGTTTTTCAAACTTAAATGGTAGGCTTTGTCTTATAATTTTCCTAAAAGAAATTCATTTCTTTTCTTTTCTTTTCTTTTTTTAAGATTTGGAGTCTCACTCTGTTGCCTGGGCTGAAGTGCAGTGGCACACTCACAGCCACTACAGCCTCGACCTGCTGGGCTCAGACAATCCTTCCACCTCAGCCTTCCAAGTAGCTGGAACTACAGGCACACGCCACCACGTCCAGCTAATTTTTTGATTTATTGTAGAGATGAGATCTCTCCAAATTGTCCAGGCTGGTCTCGAACCTGTGGGCTCAGGCAGTCCTCTCACCTCGGCCTCCCAAAATGCTGGGATCATAGGCGTGAGCCACTGCGCCTGGCTGGAAGTGCATTTCTTTATAGTTAGGACAGAGGTTCCCGGCATTTCTTGGTTCCAGCAGTCAGTAAATTTTTCATGACGCTTAGGCCAAAATAAACAGCTAACAGTTTCTAATGGTAATTAGTACTATTTACTTATTTATTATTAATTTTAGTCAGGGCCTCACTCTGTCACCCAGGCTGGAGTGCAGTGGCACAATCACTTCTCACCTCAACCTCGATCTCCTGGGCTCAGGCAAGCCTTCCCCCTCAGCCTCTCAGGTAGCTGGGACTACAGACGTGTGCCACCATGCCTGGCTAATTTTTTAAAAATTATTATTTATAGAGATGAGGTCTCAGCTATGTTGCCCAGGCTTGTGTCAAACTCCTGGGCTCAAGCAGTCCTCCCACTTTGGCCTCCCTGAGTGCTGGGATTACAGGTGTGAGGCACCACACTTGGCTGATCTGTACAATTTCAATATTTGTGTCCTAACCCCAATTTTGTAATCACCTCAAAAAATAATAATATAAATATTAGTAATACAAGATTAAAAGAAAAAATAATGTTTTAATTTCATTCTTAAACAACCACAGTTTGTTACTAACAGAATGTGTGCTTGTTGGGTACTGTAGTTTTTCAAACCTTGGAGTCACATTGGACACTGCCAGCTTCATTTCTTGTTTAATATTGATTTCTGTGCAGAAATGTGCTGTGCTTTTAGTCACAGTGCTGTGGTCTCAATATTTGTGCCCCCACCCCAAATTCATATGTTGGAATTCTAACCCCCAAGGTGATGATATTAGGAGGTAGGTTTTTTGGTGAGTGTTTGTGTCTTGAAAGTGGAGTTTTCATTCATGGGATTAGTGTTTTTGTAAGAGAAACCCCAGTGAACTCACTTGTCCCTTCCATTGTATGAGTAAAGTAACAAGAAGATGCCATCTATGAACCAGAAAGTAGGCTCTCACCAGATATGAAATCTGCCAGTGCCTTGGTCTTAGACTTTCTAGCCTCTAGAACTGTAAGAACATGAATTTTTGTTTTTTATAAGCTACCTAGTTTATAATATTTTGTTACAGTAGCCGAAACAGACTAAGAACCACAGCAACTAGCAGAAACTCAATTTCACAGAGATAAAATATCATGAAGAATGATGTAGTATGACGTTGTATTGAGCTGTGAAATGCCACAAGTTAATAATTTGTACATTGTCTGACAGGTCACTGGGTTTCTCTCAAAGTTTAAAATATTCTGCAGGGCCCCTGTGAGTTTTCTGGGGGTGCTACAGTATATAGTTTGGGAACTGCAGTAGTATTGTAGAGAGTAAGATTATCTAATAAATATTGATGGCATCTTAATTTAGGAATAATTTTTAGTATGCCACACTGTAGGGGAAGTGGGTAAATTGTATACTAGTCTGTTAACAGAATAGTCATGAATTCTTCATACTTGCAGGGAGATAGTATGGCATGTTAATTCCGAACAGTGGCTTTCAAATTTGTTTTGACTCTGACCCCCAGTAAAAAAACATTTTGGACTCCCTTCACTTCTCTCATTCTCTCACATACACACATAACTAAAATAACCCTTTGGCAAAACAATAACTCTTACTGTATATACTGTGACCTTTTTAAAACTTTTTTAATGTGCTCCTCAAGACCCGTTAAACTGAACAAAACTAGGTGAGCGCCCAGACTCTGGGGTCTGACTTGATTTTTAAATGACTTTCACCATTTTCTATCTACGTGAGTATAAGCAAATTTAATCTCTCAGTTACTGTTTCCTCATCTGGTAAATGGGGATTAGTAATAGGACATAGTATTGAGGGAATTTTTTAATAAGTCAATATATGTAGAACACTTAAAACAGCTCTTGGCTGGTAATTACTACTGTATTATTTATTACTAGAATCTCAGTGAATAATCAGAGGCCAAGACAGTGGGGAACTAGAGAAAAGCAACAGTGCCATTCTTTAAATGATACTGCATATGGCAAAAAGTCTGGCTTTTTTTCTGAATTTCTACTCCTGGGCAAGTGAATTATGTATCACATGCCAGTGATTTTCTGTTATTTATTCTTCTTAACAGTTGAGTGATAAACAGGACGAGGGAGATCAAAATACTATTTTTATTACTGACAAAGCTGAGTAGAAAACATGACTTAATATTTGCAGCCAAGTAGCTTTGCTAGCATTTTACCCCTGAAGTAGACAAATCTAGCATAGCTGAATAACTGCAGGCATCTTGCAACATGCCAGAGAGCAGAACAGGATGGATCTTCTGCACAGGCAGCCTGGTCTTCAGAGAGGAGAGCAGAAGGGGCTGAGCTAAGCATGCTCACCTCTGTCTCCTGTACCTGCCAATGAGGTAAGTCCCCAGGGAGTGGGGCTAGAAGCAGGCCTAGAAATGCGGAGAGTAAGATTGTCATCCTAACAAAGGGAACATTTTATATGGATATTGGAGGTCCAGAATCAAGTTTGCATTTTATAACTTTTGGCAGTTAGGTATCCTTTCTGGTACGAACTTTAAGGATGGACACACCAGGGTTTGAATGCTGCTTATGCCACTTAATTGCACTGGCTCAAGCAACCTAGAATTTCCAGGAGCCCCAAAACAGACACTATTTTGCAAGAGAAATTGACCATCAACTGCTCTTTCCCTACTAATATAATATTAAATTGATTAATGTTTGCTTTTATCAAACTGGAATAGTGTTAGAGGCATGAGATGATTAGTCTCAGATGATTAGTACAGAAGGTCTTATGAGACTACGATAGCAAGATGCCTTTGATTTTTATTATTTCTAGAAAAGTAATTTATTAATCCAGATTCTGTTGTTTTTTCTAATCTGAATCCATAATTTCCCTATAAAAGGGAACCTTTCTTTTTTCTGGGAGCATCTGAAAAACGCCAGTCTTTATTTCTGTGTAGGTGAAGTGGTAGTGATTTTTCTCGTGTTCCAGGTAACCAAGACTAAACTTATTTAGACCAGACATTCTTGGAAATGGTAGCTATCTGTGACATAAAATTTGCAAGCACCATTCTTTTGTTTGCTCAAAAATGAGCAATTACTTTTCTATGTAGAGTTATCAATTATCCTTCTGGCTATTTCATTGAAATAGCCATGATTTTCTTTTTTCCTCTGGAGATATAGCCCAAAATAAGTGTTTTCACCAGTTGAATGGCATGAAATTCGATAAAGTTTGAGTAATATAAAAACTTTTCCATTGGCTATTTATGATAGAATTCTCACAGCGTAAAATTAAACCAATTAGTACTTATGCTACCCAACATATAGCTTCATTATTTGAAAACTGTATACCTTTTTTCTCCAACAACTTCCTTTTGTGGTTTGCCTCTCATTCTGAAGTTAGTACTGCTGACTGTCCTTTTAATACCTTGAGCTTGATCTCTAGCCATAGATTGCAAAGATGCTGAAGAAAAACAGTTGCTAGTGGTCAGGTACAGTGGCTCATGCCTATAATCCCAGCACTTTGAGAGGCCAAAGGCAGAAGGATTGCTTAAGCTCAGAAGTTTGAGACCAGCCTGGGCGATATAATAAGGCCTCATATCTACAAAAAGAAAAAAAAAATTAGCCAGGTGTGGTGGTGTACTCCTGTAGTCCTAGCTACTTGGGAGGCTGAAGCTGAAGGATCATCTGAGCCCAGTAGTTGAGGCTGTGGTGAACCATGATCATGCCACTGTACTCCAGTCTGGGTAACAGATTGAGACCCCAACTCAAAAAAAGAAAAACAGTTGCCAAAGCCAAAAGAAGGTGATATGTTTGCTCATGTCGTGACTGTTTGACATGTATTTGTTTCTCAGAGAAGTTTGTTTGTTTTTGTTATAAACATTTAATATATTCACTTTGGCTGATTCCTCACTTATAAGATAATTCCCTCTGTTTAATTACATTATTTTTAGGCTTAAATAATCCACAGTATTTATGAGTTGGTTGAGTCACAAGTTGAGATTGTTTTTGAAGTCTTTACTTTTAAAGCCTTTTTCTGTTTCTACTACTGTGATTTTCATTTCTCTCAACTCTGATCTGTTTGATATATGAATGCTAGAATGACTTTTCTCAGTGATTACTTTTGACAAGTTACTTCAGTATCACTTATGATTGCTTTTGTTCACTTTTAATGACAATACTCCTATTACAGTAAAAGCATAAAATATTCGTAGAGGAAGGGTTTATTTTTCTTATCCAGCAAGAAGAATAGAGTTAGGGCAACTTGGGGCCAGTACAGTGGCTCCGTGGTGCCAGATGGTTCTGGGCTCTATCTTCTCCACTCTCCTGAGCCGATGGCTTTTCTCTTCATGCTTGCAAAACGGCTGTACACAAGGCCTTGCATGCATATTCCAGATTATGAAGAGGCACAGGGGGAAAGTGTGTGCCAACTAAGTCTCTCTTAGTTCAGCAACAGTCGCCATACTAAAGACCCGCCCACTAGATTTCCTCTTCTTATTAACCAGAACTGTGAAGCATGCCTTTTCTTCCCCTTTCCTCCCACCAGCTACCAGGGAGCCTAGAAAATCACGTTTCGGTTAGGCAGTGGCTATCCAGTGCAAAATCCAGATCTCATTAGCAAACAAGGGTGATGGAATGAGTAGTGAACAGGCAACTAGGGGCATCTGCTACAACTTCTGTATTTAGAAACCTATTATAACTCCATGTTGCCTGTCTCACTAGGCTCTTCAGCCTGGACAGGATTATAAAGCCAGAATCAGACCTTTAAAAGCAGTAACCACTGAAAAGAGGCTAATTACCTCCCCTATGTAAGTCAAACATTATAAAAAATTGAACAAAATATATGCAAAGACCAAAAAATTCTGATTTTTTTCCTATGACTATCTCAGTATCTTTTCAAAAATATCAAATATTCTTTCTAAAAAAATTTTTCTCCTTTTTTGTGATGGGGTAGTGAGCAGGAAGGTGTGATGAGTGCACCTTGTTGACATGCTAACCCACTCATCTGTTTCAGCAGCACTTCCTACACAGCCTGTTGTATTAGAGAGACGAAAGGATTCCACATTTTAACTCCATGAAGTGATTGCACTGTAGAGCCTTAGAGGAAGTTCTTTAACTTCTCTGGGACTCTGGTTTCTTCATTTATGAAATGAGAACATTATGGGGCAAGAAAATGAACATGCAACTCACAAAACAGCATATGCAGATGGTCAGTAAAACTATAAGAAAATATAAAGCCTCACTTGTGACAAAAGAAAATTAAATTTAAATAAAGGTACCTTTCTAAAAAGCTAACATAGTAAGTAACAGGATATAAATACCCAGTGCCAGTAAAAATATAAAGAAACAAATACTCTTGTGCACAATCAGTTAGTCTGAAGTAGTAAACCAAGGCAACTGGGCATATTTATTGAAAGCTACAAAAATACACAAAATTTTTGACCTTGCAATTCTACTTCAAGGAACTTTTAACTATTAATTTTAAGCAAGTGCATAGTTGTTGGCCTGTTAAATTGATATAAGATATTTTAAGCTCCAGTCAATTTTTTTTCTTTCCTTTAGTAATTAAATTGCATGGAGTTTTCTAAGAATAATACATAATTTACTATCAAACCTTTTTTCTTCTAAAGAAAATCTAACACATGAACATTTGGTATGTTTTTCTTTCACATTGTATTAGGAGAACAATGGCAACCATTTTAAAATAGATGCAAATATGTAACTTTTTGAAATTAAAATTGTGAGTTTCTTTGTTCATATCTTTATTTTTGCTTTAATCTGTCCACTTTGGTCTTGTCTATTTCACCTACAGTGAAACTTCAGTAAAATATTTCCAAATGAGACTTGCCTAATGATCTAGTGCTATATGGATTTTTGCACTAGATCATTACAGATATTGCACTTATATAGCATGCATGTATCTGTATCTTTTCACTGGATTTTAGCCAGTAAACACCATACTCAGAAGTTTTCTACAGTGATTTAAAACATTGTGCCACTTCCCAAATTTATCCTCAGACTTATTTCTTTCCTAGTGTTCCCTATAAAATACTCTATGTATTTACTTTCTAGACTTGGTACATTGGAAGGTAGGGGGAGGGAGAGGAGAGAAGAGAGAAGAGATGGTATAATGTAATTTGCAGAAGGACAATAAAGTGAATCATGGGTCCTAATGCTCACTTTATAAAACTGACCAACTATGTCATCTCTAGAAGCATGAATCCACAGTTTGAGATATTTTGTTTTTGTTTTTTTGTTTTTCGTTTTTTGAGTTGGAGTCTCACTCTGACGCCTAGGCTGAAGTGCAGTGGCATGCTCGCAATCACCCCAGCCGCGACCTGCTGGCTCCGGCAATCCTTCCACCTCAACAGTTTGAGATATTAATGAGCACTTTTAGGCTAACTGACCACTGGTCACTGTTAAATATATAAGAAGCTTTTTTGACCAACCTCCACTTAAACTACTAACCTACTTGCCTGTTAACCTTCTTTCTATTAACCGTGCTGATTAATGCCCAGCACATGCTAGAACAGCTATTAGATTGTAACATGCATGGCTCAGTTAACCCGTTGAGTTGTATTATTTCTGAAAGTTAGTTATGTTTGTTCCCAAACTTGTTTATTCCAGTTATTTTTGATATTTTAATCATTTTTTTTTTACCATTCGATAAAACCAATGACATAATTTGTATAAAAACTATTTCTGTGAAACTAAAGCTGAATGTCTTGGAAAAAGAATGTCGGTAATCCATTAAAAATTGCTGTTGTTGAATTAGGTAAAGTAAGACAGTTATTGAAAATTGAGCTAATGTTTTTTAACTGTAAGTATTTAAAATTGGAATTGGCTTCAAATGTCTTTAAGTACTAGCTAGTCCCACTTTCACAAAACCAGAACTCGAAAGGATTTGAAAAAGAATGCAGAACTTAAGTCATCAGATCATATGGTGAGCTTTGGCCCTTGCCTACATAAAAAGTCAGCAAAGCAGTGCACATTTATACGTCTAATTTTTTTTTATTCTTAAGGAACTTTTTTAGTTAATCAGCTAGCCGGCTTGAAATGTCACATAAAAGGGCTTCTTCTATAGTTTCCCATAAATCATTTGTTGATTCTGGGAACTTTAAAGGGTAAAGCTTTTATATAGCATGTGTGTATTACAAATTATTTATTAAATTGTTATAAAGTCCTAATTCTCAAATAATAGCTAAAAATAATAACACCTTTTCCATGATGTGGTGTCTTTAAGACTGAACACAAACTAAGTTAAATATATGGGTATAGATTTGGTTTTGATTCCCAAAAAATATTGTCATTTGGGGGGAGTTTTTAAAATCAGATTTTTTTTCTACCATCACAAAAACTAATTCTGAACCTTGGGAAATTGGGGCAGCTGCTTCGTGATACAACTTGCTTGGGTTTTGTATTTTACTGACATACCTGCCAATTGGAACTAGAACCCCATTGGCATCACCAAGATAGACTTAATTATTAGCTTACTATATTTAAATCAAAATAAAAAGCTCATACAAAATTTTGTACCCATACCCTGAAAAAATGTGGAGCTGTTTTTGGACTAAAAGTTTATAGCTTTTGTGGCTAATGAGGCATGAAATACATTGGCAAGCTCAGACTGCTCGGAGTACAGTGGTACAGTGTGCATTTTCTAATTCCCAGCCCTTGGGATTCCAGCAAAGGTCACAAATTAAACAAAGTCAGGATTAATCAAAACTACAATCAAATAAAACCCAATCATTAATCCTCTTCTGGGTTACAATAGAGTGATTGTGTAATTGTGTGAGAAGCACTGGAGAGGGCTCTTTTGTAGTGTATAGGAAAATCAACATTAAGGTGTCAAACAGAAAAATGAAACCCTGCAGGTGAAGCTGTCTGTGGAGCCAAGAGAAACTGGCAGTTTATGCAGAGTTGCAAGTGAACCTTTGGAGTATTGAAAGAGGTGTTGGCGCTGAGCGGCAGAGCATGTGGGTCTCAGTGGGGCCCTCCGCAGAGATTCGTTTATGGGCCGCAGCAGGCCCTGTTTGCCGAGAAGCTCAGTGTTTGGGTGGAGCAGCTCTAAGCAACAGTCTCTCCAAGTTAACTGCCAAAAATTTACTGTGTAATTCTCAGGTCTTCGTAACTTTGAAGAAGAGGTTATAGAGAAGCGTTTCCTCTGTGGGAGTAATTAAGTGTCAGAAAATGTCATCCATGACAAAGGGGGAAAGTTCGCAAAGAACAGAACTTTCAGCCCGTATTTCTTCCGTGTTCCTGACTTCTGAACTTACTGATGCTTGCTTCATGATAGCTGTCTTATTATTTCTGCTATTTCATATTCTACACTGATCGTTTTTTCATCCCTTAGTCTCAAGTCGATGTCAGCTTTATTGCCTATTTTTTAAAGTCAGCAGAGATACATCTAGTTATGTTAAGATGATAACTTTCACAATCAATTTTGACATTTAATTCATCCCATATAGTTTATGTTGTATATGAGTGTATTTTTTTTTTATTGTGTGCTTTGCCTCTTTGTTAGCTTTCTCTTTTGCTTCATATATCAAGTAGAAAGCTTCTCAATCACTCACCCCCGTTTCTGATTTGGTAACTGATTTGAAAGCCTCAAAGCAGTCTGGGTTTCTGTATTACAGAATTTCCATTTCTTACATTGCTTTTTGTTATTTATGTGTTAAACCTTCTGTGTATGTAGAACACTGTTAGGTCCTATATGTGATATTTGTTGTTTTCTTTTGACTAAGTTAACAACTAATATCTGTGCATAACCAGTTAATCCCATAAACTTGGGCCAGGCAAAGTGGCTGACACCTGTAATCTTAGCACTTTGGGAGGCAGAGGCAAGAGGATTGCTTGAGTCCAGGAGTTTGAGACCAGCTTGGGCAACATTGCAAGACCTTGTCTCTACAAAAAAAAAAATTTTTTTAAATTAGTCTGTCATGGTGGTGCATACCTGTAGTCCCAGCTTCTCAGGAGACTGAGGCAGAAGGATTGCCTGAATCCAGGAGGTTGGGCTGTGGTGAACTGTGATTGTGCCACTGCACTCCAGCCTAGGCCACACAATGAGATGCCGACTCGAAAAATAAAGATATCACTTGGGTTTTTTTAATTAGCAAGACTTCGCTGTAATGCATTATTTCAGATTTTTGTCCTTCCATTTAGATTCTTATATATTCCATTTTATCATTACTGAAACAAATTCATGAGTTGAATCTAACATTGGAATTTGGATCATTGTTTTCATACTCTGGGCCATCACAAAAAAAATGTGCTTGGCATATTTAAATTCTGTATTTTTGAAAACCTGTAGTAAGTTTTCAAAGTGACTGAAGCTATGCTAAAAGTGGGAAAAGCACATAGAATTTTTTTGCCTGTGTTTGTGTATGGAGAGGGTTCCCTTATTTTACACTTTGCTTGCTTTTCTGATTTTACATAAATGAAATACTAGATATGTTCTGCAATTCATATTTTAACCCAAGAATATTCATGGTTATTTTTCATGCCAACATGAAGATCTGTATTTTGTTTAAAACTGCTTTGTGTTCCAGTGTATCTATATTGCATTATTTAACTCTCGTACTGAAGGTCATTTTGATTATTTCCAGTTTTGTAATATTGGAAATATTACTGTAAGGAACATCATTGTACTTGCATCTTTTCACATGTGTAAGCATATTTTTTTAGAATAGATTGTTCAGTGGAATTGCTGAGTCAAAGCATAATGCATATTTTATATTGATACCAGTTGCTGAATTGCTCTTTTAAAAAGGCTCTACCCCACATATGTTCTCTCCAATTGTGTATGAAAGTGTGCATTTCCTGGCACATTGTTGGGTATACTGGATGTTATCCATCTTTTAAGTTTTTGCTGATTTATTTTTAATTTGAGATATTTTTCCATATCATTGCTCACTCTTTCCCCTCCAGTGGGGTAGTATGCCATAGTCATATGTTTAAGTAGTCCTCCTTTAGTGAACATGTAAGTTACTTCTAACACTTTGTTATTACATACAATGCTTCAAAATAATAACAAATTTATAGTAATACAGAATTTTCATAAGTATAAAAATGACCTTATATAAAAGTCATTTCACATGTATGCAAGTATGTCTATAGGAGAAAGTCTGAGAAGTAGAATTGTAGGGTCATAGGCCATGTGCATTTGTAATTCCAGTCGATAGTATTAAATGAAAAAAGAAAGATGCAAAACTGTTTATAGTATGCTACCATTTGTTTAAAAGTAGGGAAATAAGAATATACATATGCAGACACATACTTATCTGTCATTATCATGGTGAGTTGGGGGGAATGAAGGACAGGGGCCAGGGGGACTGTGTGTGTGTGTGTGTGTGTGTACACGAGGGGGAACACTCAAAAAACCACATTTGTTTCTTGGAGGGTGGCCCCCTTGTAGTACATGCTCTTTCCCCACTAGGTTAGTGTTCTAGGAACCCAGTGGTATCAGTGTACCAGCTAGTGTTGTGAGAGGCTGTGTTCAGCTTCAGTGAATTTTTTTTAAAACAGTCTCAGTGTGTTTGCGTGTTTCTTGATGAGTGATTTACAAGCACACCTGCCTGCACAGCACTGAGTTTTTGACCAAAAACGGAAAGACTCTCATGCTCCACCCTCCCTTTTCACCCTGGTCTTGCCTGGGGTGACTTTTTTTTTGTTTCCTTGGATGAAAAAAGTCCTCAGAGGGGGGAGACATTTTGCTAATATGGAATAGGTAAAACAAAAACGGCAGAAGCACTAAAAGGCATCCAAATTGATGAGTTCAAAAACGGTTTTGAACTATTTTATAAGGCAGTACAGTTTATCTAGTGATAGCTTCTGAGTAATCCCTACAGAAATAAGTTTTGAATTAGTGATATGTATACAATATAAGGGTATCAGCTTTTTAAAGTAACAAGTGCATATTATCACTAACAGCATTATTAAGTGTCTGGTGTTCCTTCCAAATTCACTCCTTCAGTTTTCCCTTCCAAATCATTTTAATCTCAAAGACTTCAGAAAACTTTTCTTGCCAAGGGTGTCAAATTAGAAAACACTGCTGGAGAGTTTATTCCTGGTGGTTTCTATGGGCATCCAACTGCCCTTGAGCATGCCAAGCCCAGTGGAAAAGAAGAGGCCTTGCGTGCAGTTCTTGTTGGGTTTTTTTTCCTTTATGCTCTTGCTAAAATTTTGCATATGATATACTAATTTTCATCTTTTTTTCTCTACATCCGTCTGCTTGGATGTGCTTCTGATTACCCAATCTGCTTTTACCTGATAACTTTTTGCCACTTCAGATGGTCAGCATTTGAAAGAGATTAATTATTTATTGACACAAACATGTACTTCTGAAAGTCCTTATATTTACTGCTTAGAAGAACAGAGTTAAGGTGATTTTAGGTGCTGTAATTAAACTGACTTGTTATAATAGTAATCTGATTGTTCTATAGGCATTCCTCTGAACTGTTACAGGAATTCATATTCAGAAACATATGCAAACACAGTAATTTATTCCAAAGATAATATAGTATCTATTTGTAAATTTTTGGATGATCTTTATTCAAATTCAGTAAAATATCTAAGCGTATAATATACACGCACACTATATTCTGTACTGCTGAAAAATATTTTATGAAATAACACTTTTCCTTTCTACTTGCAGAACATTCAGATATTGTTTTATTTGTTTTAATATAGTTAGAACAGCACTGAATTAATGGATACTAGCATGTTCTTGGTTTATCACAAGTTCTGGCAAGTGTTTCTATTCTTAATAACTCTTTTAAAAATGTGTTTGTTTATTTTTATATATTTAAGGGATACATGTGCAGATTTTTTCCATGCATACTTGTATATAGTATAGTGGTGAAGTCTGGGCATTGTTCCTAACAGGTAATTTTTCAACCTTCCTCCCACCATCTTACCTCTTGTAGTCTCTAGTGTCTGTTCCACACTGCAGGTCCGTGTGTAGCCATCGTTTAGTCTTCACTCTTTTTTTTTTTTTTTTTTTTTTGAGTTGGAATCTTGTTTCTGAGTTATTTCACATAGGATAATGCCTCCAGTTCTATCAGTGTTACTGCAAAGGACGTGATGTCACTCTTTTTGTGGCTGAGTAGTATTCCATTTTCTTTACTTAACCCTCTGACACTTAGATTGATTCCATATCTCTGCTGTGTTGTGAATAGTGCTGCGATAAACATGAGTGCAGGTATCTTTTTAATGTAATGATTTCTTTTCCTTTGGGTATATACCCAGTAGTGAGATTGCTTGATAGGAGAGAGTTCTAATTTTAGTTCTTTGAGAAACTTCATACTGTTTTAAAAGTTGTACTAATTTACATTCCCACCAACAGTGCATAAGCATTGTTTTCTCCAAGTCCTCGTCAACATCTTTTGGTTTCTGACTTTTAAATAACCATTCTGACTGGTATAAGATGGTATCTCATTGTGGTTTTAATTTGCATTTTACTGATAATTAGTGATATTGAGGACTTTTTCATATGCTTGTTGTCTACTTATATGTCTTCTTTTGAGAAATGTTTGTTGATATCCTTTGCCCACTTTTAATGGAGTTATTTTCTTTTTTCTTGTTGCATTGTTTAAGTTCCTTGTAGATTCTAGATATTTGTTCTTTGTTGGATGCATAGTTTGCAATTTTTTTTTCATTCTGTAGGTTGTCTGTTTGCTCTGTTGGTTGTTTCTTTTGCTGTACAGAAGCTTTTTAAGTTCCATTTGTCTATTTTTGTTTTTGTTGCATTTGCTTATGGAGACTTGGTCATAAAATCTTTGCTTAGGCCAATGTCCAGAAATTTTTAATAACTCTGAAAATATAACTTATTTTCCCTATAAGGTCAGCCTGCATATGAATTGGTTTATCTATAAATATTACTGTTTCTGCATGTGGACTACAATATACAGAATTATGCAGCAGGTGTGCAATTTTCTACCTGTATTCCGTTATGTCTCTATGATGTAGAAGAACTATCCAGTTTATAGAACATTCAAAAATGGTTTTTCAGCAACGTTGTAGTTTTTAATTTAGGATTTTTTTGTGTGTATGTGGCTATAAAGCTAAGCTAACCATGGAAGTGTCTTTTAATATTACCCAAAAAACTTCAAAAAAAGAAAAAAAAAATGCCTTCTGCTCCTTCCAGAATGATCCAGGACTTACCTTTGACTCTCTCCTGTGCTCATCGTCATTTTGACACCAAGTCCCATTTATTCTATGTGCTTGATTCCTATTGTCCTCTTCTTCTTATCCCTGCTGTCACTACTGTAACTTGTACCTTCATGATGTTCTAGCTAGTATTTCCTTAATTGCCTCCCAGCTGGTCTTCTCCTCCCATTGTGATACATTCTTCACATTGCCTGTCAGTGTGATTGGTACAAAAACTCAGATGTGCCAGATCTTCCACTTAAAATTCTTCAGTGCCCCTCATCCCCTCCCTTGCTATCTCTCATTGAAAAAAAATATTTTTTTCTCAGTATAGTATATATAGCTCCTCATTGTACGTCCCCGGCTTTCTGTTACCCCTACAGTAATTCATTTTTTCTCATTGCCATGTTGTATTCCACTCTGACTATACCACAGTTTATCCATGCAACCATAACTAGAAATCTGAGTTGTTTAAAGTTTGGAGATATTACAAATAGACCACATTTTATTTTGTCTCTTACAGTATCTTCCAACAGATCCTGAGCTTATTGTTTTTATCTTTCTTACTTTGATATCTAGGGCATTACATGGTATAGAAGTGTTTTTTGAAAGAATGGAGGGAAAGAGGAGGAAGATTACTCTAGTGTTATAACACAGATAATCCTCACTGCCAGTCTTAGATTGATAATTTTAAAATCTGCCCAGTATTTCTCAGGCTCTTTTCTGTAGCTATATTTACTCATAGGCCTTTGTAATGGAAAAGTGACCTCTCTGATAAACCATGGGGATTTGTTAAACAGCTTTTCCATATTGCAACTAAATTCTCCCATTCCTTATTATGACTGTTGAGCACATTTTTGTGTCTAAGTTAGAAACAAAGTAGACTACATGAAATCAGTGCTAGCGTATACACATATAAAAGTAACCTTTTACAATTGCTGGAAGAATGTTGGTAACATCTGAAATCAGACCTTTACCTTTCCAAACCTTTCTATCTCAAGAATCCACTAGGAGTGAATTTATCTTAGAATCGGAAAAAGACAGTCCTTACCGTGTAAAATGTACCCTGAGAGATTAATGGGATGGAAAGAAATTATGAACTCTAATTTCTTGTTCAGATTCATTTAGAAATTCAGTCGTTTCTTATCCACAATTTTCTTTACATGTTTGTATTCAAGGATTTATGATGTTGTGATTGGAACATATGGATCCCTCAGTTATTTTGTCCTAGGCTGAATTTAGTTTCTTGATATGCAGCTGCATTGCCCCTTTTCTAAACTAGAAGCAAACACAGGAAGTAGCCCTGTCAGATCATAGTCACTCTAATAGGAAGCGGTATTGATTAATGGGATGGAAAGAAATAAAGTTTTTCACTGAATATATTTTAGAAACAAGTACAGTCAATCCTCATTATTTGTGGATTCCATATTTGCAAATTTACCTCTTTGCTAAAGTCTATTTGTAACTCAAAATCAATACTCAGTGCTTTCACAGTTAATTCATAGACATGGGCAGAGCAACAAAAAATTTTAAGCCACTCAACACTCATGTTCTCACCTGAAGTCAAACAAGGTGATGCTCTGCCTTTTTTCAGTTCACATGGCTATAAACAAGTATTCTTTTAATGGTCTACTTAGCATTGTTGGTGATTTCTCTGTTTAAAGTAGCCTCCAGGTGTAGTGCTGTCTACTCTTCTTGAGCACAAGAAGACTGTGATGTGCCTTATAGAGGAAAGGCTTGTGTTAGATAAGCTTCTTTCAGGCGTGAGTTACAATGTTGTTAACTGTGAGTTGTGTCAATGAAACAACACTGTGTGTATGTATTTTTAAATTAGATTTCTTTAAAGACAAACACACATAAAATAAGGTTATGCATTGACTAATAGACAAAAATGTTGTGGCCAGGGGCTTCCAGGAACCTAATCATGTATTTTCCCTAGCACCAGTGGTTCAGTATTTGCTAATTCGGTATTCACGGCTACCTTATATAACTTAGTTATCATGAATAAGGAACATCAGCTCTCCTTGATTGACGTCTACTTCTGGTATTATCAATCTGGACTTATTCTTATTTTCTCAGAGTCTTACTTTCTCCTGCTTAAATTTCCTTTGTATTCCCAGCCACCATATGTGGCATAGGTATCTCTTGTGAAAGTCGTAGTTGCCTGTTGAACTTATACACTGTGGAGCCTGATCGTCAATGATGTTTTTATTTAATCAATTGTACATGGAGTTGTCAGCATAGAAAATGCAACGTCTGTTTTGAATTATGTTTTACTCTGAGTATAATTTAAAAGCAAAATGGCTTTACTCCTGGAAACTTGAGACCTCTAAAGCTTGTTCTCTTCCTGATGAATGTTCTCTTTGGGCTCTTCAAGCAGAGTGTCTTACCCATGGCTATAGGTGATATACGGGGAAAGCATGCAGTTGCTTTAGAAGGCTTATAAATAATACTTGGGTGTTCAATATCATGAATGTTTGGCCTTAACCGTTTGCTACATCTTTTCCATAAGTGTGTTGAATTCTCTGTACTCAGTTACACAGTGTGAAGCATTTTTCTCCTTTTGTGCTAATAAAATTAAGTGAAAGACAGAGTTCCTCCCAAATTACTAGCACATTTCTAGAAAAACAGCCTTCCTTTCCATACCATGTTCAGCAGTGGTAATTCTTTTAGAACCAGTAATCAAAGCACTCTCTGTGCTTTGATGCTTTGAGAGGTAGTCATCTGCTTTACATTTGTGATAGTAGATTGAATAAGTGTCCTTGTGCTTATACAGGATTATGTACTTAAGTTGATACATACTTAACTGATGCAAGTGAGAGAACCAATAGAAATGAAATCCCATACAGCTAACGTCTTTGATTCTTGAATTAATCATATACATTGTTTAGAATAATGGGAATTTCTAATCTATACCTGGGGGGAGATACTTAACCAGATTTGCCTTTTTTTTTTTTCCAAAATGAAATTTCAGAATTTCTTTCAAAGATTAAGGAGCAGTCTTATTACCTTTTTGGTTCTCATTCTCTGTGGTTACTCTATAGAATTTGCCACCCAAGTAGTTACTCTTTTTACTTTTTTTCTTGAAACGGTTTTCTCTTTTGGATTCAGTGATACCTCACTCTTATACTTCTTATCTTCAGCTCTTCCTATTTGTCCTTTGATAATGGCTCTTTTTACTGAACCCTCATTTTATATTTTTGTTAACTGTCTGTAAATCTGTTTCCCCTAGTCAGCTGTGAATCATTTCTTACTTATTTATATACCTTCCAATATCTAGCACATATTGATTGTAATGTAGTACAGGGCCAACCCCCAGGCCACAGGCCACACAGCAGGAGGTGAGCCGTGGGTGAGTGAAGCTTCATCTGTGTTTACAGCCTCTCCCTGTCGCTCACATTACTGCCTGAGCTCCACCTCCTGCCGTCAGCAGCTGAGCAATCTGGGGTGTGCACTCCATATGAGATTCTCATGCCTGGTGATCTGAAGTGGAGCTGAAGTGGTGATGCTAGCCCAGGGAAGCAGCTGGAAACACAGACTAACGTTAGCAGTGAGGTTTCACTGCACAGAGACCATAATCAATCACTTGCTTGCAGACTCATATCAAAACCCTATCAGTGTGTGCACAATAAATGTAATGCGCTTGAATCACCCCTAAACCACCCCACCCCACCCCCCAGTCTGGAAAAATTCTCTTCCACGAAGCCGGTCCCTCATGCCAAAAAAGGCTGGGGGTTGCTGATATGGCAGATGCCTAGTAAATGTGGAAGTAAAGTATCGCCACTCCCGCAGTGTTGGTGTTCCTTCCAGCCTGAGTGTGCTCATCACCCATACACATTCGCTTTGGGCCGTATTTCCTCTCTTACACTACTAAGAGGTCATGTTAAAGAGCAGGGACTCGGAAACAGACTGCCTGGATTCAGAGTTCACCTCTACCAATTTCTAATCATGCAGCTTGGCAAGATGACACCTAAAGTCTTTTTGTCTTAATTTTCTTACGTTTAAAATGGTGGCAACAGAAACTCCTATATTACAAAGAAACCATGAATGGAAACGTGTGCTCTTACAACAGTAACTTAGTCAGTTGTCAGATCAGAAAGTACTTAATCACTGTCAGGTGATGCTTGTTTTTTTTCCTTTTCAGCCTCAAGTGTCATCATGTATCTTTGACTTCCAAACCTTCTATCCTGAGGCTTTCTGGACTTACATTTTCATTTGGCTGTTTGGCATTTTCCAATCAGTGTCCTTCAGGAATTTTTAACTAAAGCTTAACAGATTCTTTCTGCTTGTGCATTTATCTTACCTCCTTAATTTCCTACCTTGAATAATGGTGCTAACCTCCACCCAGTTCCCTAAACTGTAAAACCTTGATTCCTCCTCCTGCCCACCTCTTCTTGCCCTGGCAGTTCATCACTTCTCTGTCCTTACTACCCTAGTTCAGACCTCTCATCATCTCTTACCTTACCTGTTTAAATTGCCTCCTGATTTCTCTGCCTTCAGGTAATTTTCATCTTTTAATTCATACTTTTCCTTTTCCTTTTTTTTTTTTTTTTGAGTTGGGATCTCGCTTTGTTGCTCAGAACTGGAGAGCAGTGGCATGATCACAGCTCACTGCAGCCTCAACCTCCTGGTTCAGGTGATCCTTCTGCTGCAGCCTCCCGAGTAGCTGGAAATTCAGGTACGTACCACCACCCAGCTAATTTATTTTTATTTTTTTGTAGAGAAGAAATCTTGCTATGTTGCCCAGGCTGTTCTCAAACTCCTGGGCTCAAGTAGTCCTCCCGCTTCAGCCTCCCAAAGTGCTGAGATTACAGGCCTGAGCCACCACACCTGTCCTAATTCATGTTCTTTGCTGCTGAACATCCTTCCACAGAGTAAATACTGGCCCTGTCATTTCTCAACTTAAGAATCTTTCGGCCGGGCTCGGTGGCTCAGCCATAATCCCAGCACTTTGGAAGGCCGAGGCAAGTGGATTGCCTGACCCTGTGGGTTCAAGACCAGCCCAGGCAATTTGACGAGAACTCATCTCTACAATAAATCAAAAATTAGCCGGGCATGGTAGCACGTGCCTGTAGTTCCAGTTACTTGGAAGGCTGAGACAGAAGTATCACCGGAGCCCAGCAGGTAGACACTGGGGTGGTCGAGAGTGTGCCACCGCACTCCAGCCTAGGCAATGGAGTGAGACTCCAACTCAAAAAAAAAAAAAAAATATATATATATATATATATATATATATAAATATATAAATATATATATAAAAATATATAAATATATATATAAAAATATATATATATTTCTCCCTCCTCATATTCTTACACCATACACACATACATCCTAAACAAGAAGATTTTTGACTTCTCGTTTCATATGTCTTGCTGGAAATAACTATAGTTTTCAATGAGGAAGTAATGATATTTACTGATGATGAAAGCATTACCCTTTCCAGATTTATTAATTCATTTAACAAACTTAAATAATTATTCTTTATTAGACTCTGATGGATGACAAGAGAGGGACAATAATGCAAAGGTAAATAAAACTCTGAGAGTTCACAGCAGAGAAGACAGGCTCAAAAATGAATTTAGTATCTTATAAAGGTATGCATGAGGTACTATGTGGAAGCTCAAAGGAAAAATCAGCTTAGTGGGAGTTTGGTGGAAAGGGAGTCAGAGGAGGTGACAGTTGAGTAGCATTTTAAAGATTAAGGTTTTGCTAGTAAGAAGAGGAAATACAGTCTGGATGGGGCAGCATGGTAACACATGAAGGAAATTACAGTATTTGATGAAAACAAACTACGCCTTAAGATGGAGGACATTTTTTTCTGTATGGATGAATCGGGAAGGGCATAACAGGCTGGTCTTCGGCCTTCCCAAAGGACAGATTGTTTGGGCAGTAGCAAGTGGTTCTTTGCGACGGGAGTGATGAGGTTAGGAGGGAGAGTGGGAAGTGACTATGAAGACATGCATGTGTGCTTCCAAAGGTTTTGGCATTTTTTCTGTTTTTGGAGCCTTGTGCAAGGGCATGGAAATAACAAGTTTGTATTTCATAAGAGTATCACTGTGGTAACAATATGGGAAGTAAATGAGGGAGGCTAGAGACTGGTGGCAGGAGACCTCGTCAGGAAGCTGGTGCGGTATGCTCGAAGAAAGCGCTTGAGTAAGGCAGTGGCAGTAGGGACGGCAAGTCTCTCACCAGCAAAACCACAGAGAATTAAGATCACTGGCACCTTTGGGACTGTTGAGAGGCCATTAGTATTTTATTAAAAGTATGGACTGCAGAGTGAAATAGAGCTGAAGACAAAGCTTAGCTGCCTATCATAAAAGTATGATCTTGGGCAAATTAGTAGTTTGACCCAAGTTTCATCACTTATGAAAATGAGCATAATAATAACTAATTCACGAGGATGTTGTAGGCATAAAATGAGTACTAACATGTAAAAATAAGAATGCATAGTGCATAGTAGGCTCTGAGTGCAGTCTGGTTCTGCTTCCTTTACATTCTGTTAGTTTGTATTTGGCCCTTTGCACTCGGAGACATCTTGAGGGTCACCTGCCAGCGACTCGGTTGTACTTTTTTACATGAGTGACAAATGAATTGCTTCATGTTAAATAGTGTAGTGTTGGAGCCAGTGATCTTATTGTCATGACAATAAGCATATGGTAGAATATTGGACATGGAGGAACTTATTTATGACAAAAAAAATCAAAATTTTATCTCTTATATTTTTCTAACACGTGGTAACATTTGAAACAGTCACTAACAAGCATTGCAGGGTCATATTGTACAAGAGTAATTTGTTGGATGCCTTCCACGTGGTATTTTTCTATTCAAGCAGACAGCATAGATTCGTTTTCTTTCTCTCACATTAGTAATATGTAATTTATTGTCCAGTCTGTTGTTTGAAGATGATGTAGAAGGACACACTTGTGATTCCTGAAAACCACTTCTCAACTGATCAGTCAGAAGCTTGACATACTTCAAATGGGACATAGGTTTTTCATTGTTTCTGAATGAAAAACTTGAAGGAAACATACATTTTTAAAGATTTGCACTGGCACAGGTTTGTCCTGTATAATCACCAGCAGTCTCTTTATATCTGTCCCCTGAGAGGAGACATCCAAGTGGTTTACTAGGCTTATGATGTCCCCTCAGAGGGGACATGCGAGTGCTAAGGGTTAAGGAAACTGGTTTTCAGAATGGCTAAGTGATTCGTGCACAGTCCAAAGGCCAATTTACTGAAGGAACCGGGACTGGATCCACAACTTTGATTACAACAAGATTCTTTCAACTATAACTGGCAACATCCATATTCATTTATTTTCATTTGTACAATTTTCAGTGAGGAAAAAATAAGCAGAAGCTATTGGTTCGTCTCTCTTCCATCTTGATAAAATCTACTTATAGAAATTGCTAGAAAGTAAGTTTTTATTACACTAAACCTCTGCCAGAGATGTGAATGTTGAGTTCCAGTGTAAATATCTTCAGCAATGGTAGTTCCACAATTCTCAGCTGTTTCTCTTAGGTTTACATCTTCTTAACTGATAGTTTTCCAATTCTCAGCTTTTTATCCTCGTTGAAATCTATGAAACTTGCCTTAGTAGTCATTTTTCCATTTTGAGCATGCTTACTTTTTTTTTCTTTTAACTTGGTTTTCCAGCGTGCCAACCTTAATTTTTCCATTTTAGAACAGCCAAATATTCTTAATTTTTCTACATTAATTCAGTTATCTCTGACTTCCTTTTCCACATCTGATTTTCTTTAGTCTTATTGAATAAAGATTAATAAGCATTTGTATGCCCTGACAGTGGATTGATATAAAGAAAACTGTAGTCTATGAATTGAGAAACCAACTTTCTATTCCATCTCTCTTCCTGTTGCCAACCTGCTTCATCACCACGACATCTTAACAGAGGGGCCCAAGTTAGTATATCATATATATTTTGCGAGCATTTCAACTTTTGACAAATAATGTACATAAATAGCACTGTGTATAAAACCAGAATAATTCTAATTTTAATGTCAGCACAGTTACTTGATGTGTTGAATTATGAGGCTGGTAATAGAAAAAAGGAAGCTTGCAACAAAGGTATCACATCATAATTACATGCAATTTGTTCTGCCCTCACTTTGAATATTAACTTGTCCTTCAGCCAGTGTAAGATATTAGTTAACTTTGGAAATAACAACTTCTTACATTTATATATTACCATTTTTCAAAGGACATGTGGTGTATATACGTATAAAATAATGTTTTAGAATGAAGAAAGGTCACTGTCTATAGTTTTTTTTTACTGTCACACTGTTTGGAAAAGGCCTCAAAGATTACTATTCCATGAGTATTGTGAATATTGAGAATCTAATTCTATATTTGTATAAAGAAGTCACAATCAGCCAGGCTCAGTGGCTCAGCCTGTAATCCCAGCACTTTGGGAGGCCGAGGCGAGGGGATTGCCTGAACCCATGGGTTCAAGACCAGCCCGGGCAGCTTGGCGAGACCTCATCTCTACAATAAAATAAAAAATAGCCGGGCATGGTAGTGTGCATCTGTAGTTCTGGCTGCTCAGAAGACAGGTGGAAGGATCGCTGGAGCCCAGCAGGTCAAGGCTAGGGTGGCCGTGAGCGTGTGTGCCACTGCACTCTAGCCTGGACGAAGGAGTGAGACTCCAACTCAAGAAAAAAAAAAAGAATTCACAATCATACCTAAAATACATTCTCTTACATATCACACCTAGAATCTATTTTCTCAGTGTTTAAGTTTTCTCTCTAAGCGTGAGTAGTAGAAAGTGTAGCAAATTAGTTGCAGAGAACTAGCTGTGACCTCATTTTACCCAGCCAAAAATGAAAGAGTTGAACCCACATTCCAAAATAGAAAAGGCATTGGGAAAATATTTTGCTTAGAAAGAACGGCTGCTCTTTGTTTTTATCTTCTCTACTCTTTATTTTAAATGTGCAACATGAAACTACTCCTTACTTTGAAAGTTGTATACCTAGTTGCTTCTATCCCGGGTCATAACTTCACCCCTTTTACCAGAATTTCTTCTCTGCTATTTACCCTCTAAACGCTGAACCTTTGTAAGACTCGAGCCCTGGTTATCAGTGATACATCAGAAGTGGTCAGTGCTCTTGTCTCCCCCAATTTATAGCTTGATTTTCCTGCTCACAGTACTGGCAATGGGGTATTTGAATGGTGCTCCTTTAGTGGAATATCTAATGTCAGTCATTTCCTATTCTGAGTTGAGTTAATTGATCCGATAAATTAAAATGGGCAAGAGAATGTAGTGGGTTTTAAAAGTATCCATCTGTTCTGCATTTGCTCTTACTTTGGAGAAGGCAAAAAGGCCAGGAATTAGTGAGTGGCTTAGTCTTCTCTCATCATTGGCAGCTGACAGACGCACTGATGAGGTGATAATGAACTCAGAAGTCTTGCCTACGAGCTGGGTGGGAAAGGAACCCAGACAGCAGCATGCCTCACTCTGGAGCCTGCCAAGATTTTTGCTTTTTTATAGAATTCATTTCAAGGAGGGTAACAGGTAGACTTTCCTGAATGCATGTCAAAAGTGTAACTTATCATTCATGGATACCAAAGAACATACATTATATTACTCTCAACGTAGCAAGTCAGAGGTCTCAGTCTCAGACAGTCATTCGGGAAATTCAGTCAGAGATGAACCGTTGGAACCAAAACTTGAATACAAAGCTCATTTAAAAAAAATCTTTCCACTGCAATAAATGTCTGATACATATAATTTGCCAAATTAGACATTCCAGGATTATTTGCTACTTCTGTTTATTTGATTTCTACAAAGTTTTCTAACAATCTCAAACTTAATTGAAACTATCAATACCTAAGGTAAATTTTCCAATTTCGTTTTCAGTTGTGAATATTGGTGACTCTCCCTTATTCCACATTCACTTTATGCTTCCACTGCCCATTTTTCTTCAGGCATCGCAGCAGTGAAGTATTTACAAGTCCATCCATCCCCACTAAACATGCTCCATTGTAGTAACACCTCATAGCACATACGTCATGTAGCCCACACAGGAGGCAACTTAATGTGAATGTACAATTTTTTTTAAATTCAGTACTGGAAGTGTGTTAACCATAGATATTGGTGGGTTTTGAAAGTCTCTAAACTGTAAAAACTGTATGTAGAAAAGTTTAAAGTATTATTGATATAATAAATACTCTCCATATTGCTCTGTTCTTTTTCTGAAGACTTTTGGATTCATAAAGCAGCTCTTTGGCTTCCCTTTACCACCAGCTTTATGCAAAACATGAACTTTGGGAAGTTTTAAAAATTCTGTTATTATCCTTATCCAGGTTTCTCTTTGTCTTTAAATGGCAGTAATGGTCCAGCAGGTCAGGAAGAAATGGAAAAATCACTTTTTTTTTTTTAAGTTGGGGTCTCACTCCGTCGCCCAGGCTGGAGTGCCATGGCACGCTCACGGCAACCCCAATGTCAACCTGCTGGGCTCAGGCGATCCTTCTGCCTCAGCCTTCCAAGTAGCCAAACTGCAGGTGCACACCACCATGCCCAGCCAATTTTTTAATTTATTGTAGAGACGAGGCCTCACCATGTTGCCCAGACTGGTCTTGAACCTGCATGCTCAGGCAGTCCTCTTGCTTCGACCTCTCAAAGTGCTGGAGTTAAAGGCTTGAGCTCCCGCACCTGGCCAAATCACGTTTTTTAATAAGAAAACATTCAGAATAATAGCAGTATGTAACAGTGTTCTGAATCTATATTGATGAATACTGCCAAGCTATCAGGGCCTTTCTTGTTTAGCTTCTCTTGATAAATTTGAAAGAACCCATCATGTACTGTTTTTGAGCAGATTGGCAGTTGAAAAAATGCTAAGGGTTTGTGTCTAGAAGTTTGCCAAGTAACCGTCATGTTTGGATTTTATTCAATTTAACTGGCATTTTCTTTGCCATAAGAAAGCAATCTTAGAAGCCAAGACAATTGCTTTTATTGGTAAACATGAATGAGGGCATGTTTTGGTAAAACATTGTATGGGTAAATTTTTTTTTTTTTTTTTAAAGATGTGGGGTACAATTCATTGTACAGGTAAAGTTTGTCATTGTCATTTAAAAAGTTTGTCATTAGTCATTGTACAGGTAAAGTTTGGGCCTCTCTTTGGTCCCCACTTCTCCTGGTTTGAGATCAGGTGCCCTTATTGCTGTTATGTGCTCCTCTCTTCCCCTGGCAGTGCTTTGCTACTGCCAATTCCTTTATAGTATTATGGTAAATGTTCAGTGTCTACTTATGAGTGAGAACATGTGGTACTCAGTTCTTTGTTTCTGTAACAGATCACTGAGGATTATAGACTCTAAATCCATCCAAGTTGCTACAAAGTCCATATGTGTGTCCTTCTTTGTGGCTGTGTAATATTCCATCATGTATATGTACCACATTTTTTTAATCCAGTTCAGTTTCTGTGGGCAGCATGGTTGGTTCCATGCTTTTGCTATTGTGAACAATGTTGCAATAAACATGCATGTGCAGGTATGTTTTTGGTAGAATGATTTGAGTTCCTCCAGGTATATTCCCAATAAGGGGATTGCTGGGTCATATGGAAGGTCAGTTTTCTAGTTCTTTTAGAAATTGCCACACTGTTTTCCATAGAGGTTGAACTTGTTTGCATTCAACTCTGTAAATTTATTATGAGAGGGGCAGAAGTTGGAGAAGGCAGTTCAGTAAATAGAATATAATATATATTTTAACTTTTTTTTTTTTTTTTTGAGTTGGAGTCTCACTCTGTCGCCCCTTTGGAGAAGATGAGCCAAAGTTAGTGTTAGTAGTTATCCTAGATACATTTTAGTACTTTTTATTGAAGAATGCCAGAAACTTTTACAAGTTAATTTCTGAATCCTTATTTTCAGAAAGTAAGATAGCAGAGTCCTTGCTGTATTGACTTGCAACCTCTGCAAAGTGAATAAAGAATCAAGACCTTTTTCCTAAAGCCCACTAATTGAAAAGGGATAGTCAGAGCGTGGCTCAAATTAGATTGAATTATTGACTGCATTAAATCCCATTATTTCACCTAAATTGACTGTTTATCAAGTGATAACTTCTAGTGAGAAGGGGATCAATCTACAACACTAAAGACATTCATGACAAAAGTTCACCTTTTGAAGCAGACAAGCAATTCATCTGTATCAAAAGAAAAACAAAAGGATGCAAACAAATGTTTGATCCTACCTGGCAGTACTGTTTCTAAATTTACTTTGTTCAGCATTCTTTATCGAAGCTGGAAATATTATATGCAAGAACAACTTGGAACAGACTAGGTGCCATTATTCTTTGTGTTTGAAGGGTGATGTTTTAGGTATAGAGAAGAAAATCTTCCTTGAGTTTTGATAGGAACTACTTCTAAGGACAAATGTTATAGGTTAAAAACTCCATACTTTTTAGAGTCCCTGTTTATGAATAGTTCCTAAGGTAATGTTTTCAATCATTTTAAATTCATTATTTCTTCCTCTTGGAAACATTATAGATTGCCAACAGAAAGTAGAACTTCCTGTCTCTCTATGCCTTTCTCTGAAATAGAGTGTGACATAGTCACATTATGCCAGGCTCAGTTTTAGACAAGTCCTTATTGTGCGTGTGTTTTTTTAAAATAATGTCAAAAGTCTGTGGATAATGTGTAATAAGCTATCCTACATCCTCCTAGAATGTATTTCAGTTGGTGATAAACATATGTCCTAGCATGTTACCTCATTAATAGTCATCGATCCATAAATGCTGGATTTTTTTATTTAACTCTTTTTACATCTAACTTTGGAAATCAACACAATTTAAAATGATTTAATCTCCTATGTTAATGGCCTGGTTTGGGGTCTAAATCTTATGTCCTAAGTTTCTAATTGCTACATTAATTCAGTTTTATAAACTCTGATTTGAGAGCCAGTTATTCTGGAGAAGAAAAGTACAAGACATTTCTGTTAAAGTAAAAAGACTAATTTTCATAGATGTCCTATGGCCCTATCCCCTTAGAGTCATTTCTTGTATTTTTATGTTCTGCCAATAAAGTTTTTATAAACCACTTTTACCAGAATAAATATTTACTTACACAAGTATTTAGAATTACTTACAGTAGCATTTAGAGGTCTTTTATCTCCATGATGATATAGCATAAAATGACATCCAGCCCTATTCTTCTGTAGGAAGTTCTCCATTTTGCTTGACCATGGCAATTGATCTTTGGTTCTTTTAATTATTTATTTTTGTTTTCTTCCTGTGTCCTACATTCCTTAAAAGTCTCCTTTTTCTCTCAAAGTCTGTGGTCCCCGTGAGTCCATTTTCAACCCCCTTCTCTTCTCCTTCTATAATTTCTCCCCAAGTAATTTTATCTGTTCAGTGGCATCAACTACTATCAGTAAGTGCTGGTGACTTCCAAATACAAATACACACACACACACACACACACACACACACACACACACACACACACAGTTTTTTCCAGCCCATCTCTCTCTTCCAAACTTTGGGCCTCCGTATAAGCTGCCAGCTGTACCTGACCACTTGAACATTCCATAAGTAGTCTCAACATATCTAAAATTATGCTCATCTTTTTTTTTTTTTTTTTTTTTTTTTTTACAAATGTGCTCCTCAGTATTTTCAGCATCTATAAAAGTAATCTATTCACTCAGTTTTTCAAGCCGGAAACTAGATTGTTCCTAATGACCTTCTTTCTCTTGCCTTCCACAGCTTTGTCAATCATATACCCTATTGATGCAACCGTTGCAGTGTCTCCACATCATCTTGTTTCTCTCCCCATAGAAATTTTTCCAGTGTTTTATCATCTTAATTAATTCCTTTCTTATCAGTTTTGCTTAGCTGGTCTTTTTCTTGCGCTATACTTTGAAAAACACATATATGGTTATATTACTTCCCCTTAAAATTTCCCAAAGGTTACTCATTGCATTCAGGATAAAACTCAGACTCCTTAGCATGACGTTGAAGGTTCTTTGTAATCTGATTCCTCCCTGTTGTCCACCATTCACAGGCACTGGTACCTCACTCCTATCCTTTCTTTTTCCTTCCTCGCTTATTTTTTTTCTCTCTCCCTTCTCATCCCTTCACCTTCTCTCCCTCTCTCTCTCCCTTGTTTCCCAGTTCCCGTGCTACTTTTTCTATGAAGAATAAAACTACAAAGTCACTCCTTTTTCTGAGTTTGCTCTGAACCTCACTTTTTTTTTTATTGCCACAAATTAGAATTATCTGTATACATGTTCTGTTGAATCAGGAGCACCTAATTCAGTGTTAGTCATGGGTCTACCTGCTGCCAATATAATTAGGAATATAAAAGAGCTTCTGTTCTCAGGGAGGGAGAGTCCTTTCTTTTTCATTCTTGGAACTCTTTGGGACTCATTTGATGAATGAATAAATGTCTATTTAAAAGTTGGTTCATTTGTTTTTTAGTCTTAAAAAAGGTTACATTTTCGCCAGTCTCGGTGGTTCACACCTGCAATCCCAGCACTTTAGGAGGCTGAGGCAGGAGGATTGCTTAAGCCCAGTAGTTCAATACCAGCCTAGACAAAATCTATCAGCCTAGAGACCTCATCTACACACAAAAAATTTAAAAATTAGTTTGGGCGTGGTGGCATGTGCCTGTAGTTCCAGCAATACGGGAGGCTGAGGTGGAAGGATCACCTGAGCCCAAGAGGTCAAGGCTGTGGTGAGCTGCAGTTGTGCCACTGCAATCCAGCCTGTGTGACACAGTAAGGTGCTGACTAAAAAAAAAAAAAAAGGAAAGAAAAGATTACATTTTTTTCTCAAATTTTCAATATGGTTTTATCTAATATTCAAAAATAATTTTATAACAACCTAGACTAAATTAGCCACACATACATTAACAGTGACCTTCTTTATATGAAATCTTATTTGGAATGAAAAAGATGCAATGAACACAACAATAAAAACAAAATGTTATGTTGTTTTACATTTACCAAGTGTTTGTTGTGTTAACTTATGGAAGCCTCACAGCAGCCTGTGAGAAAGCTGCTTTCATTATACTCATTTTATAGTTGAGGAACTGAAACTATAATAAAGCGAATAATTTCTCCAATTACACGAAGGTGGAAAGAAACAGATCCATAGCTTTGGTTTTCTTTTGCCACCTCTTGCTGCTCTTTTAGATCTTCACTAGCTGGGGAAGGGGAAAATGAGAATAAGATACAAAAAAAGTGGATGTTAAAGTAATTCACGCAAGAAATAACAAATTAGGGTTATGTCAGAGGTGGAGGATGAAGAAATACTGAGGAGGTAGAATGAACAGAAGATTTAATGACAAAGGGTTTGTGGAATTTGAAGGAAAGGGAGGAGTTAAAGGTGATTTAAGCTAAAAGCTCCCAGGACTTTTGACCTCAGTTTTCTAGTATGCTTGGTTTTCCCTTTAAAGAAATTCTGCAGAATAGTTTAACAGTTCCCAAAGGAAGTAAATTATAAAATCTGAGATGGGGATATTTAAACCCTAGAGCCAGCAGCAGAGGACTCAACCCTAAAGTTTCAAGCAGTGTCCTTTGTTTTATGACTAAGAGCCAGTGTCATGTGTTATGTAACTAGGAACAGCAACTTCACCCATTACAGGACCAACGTTTTATGTTATTTTCTTTTGTGAAATACGTAAGCAACATAATACATGACAGTGGTGAAAAATTAAATAGTAGAGAAAGACCTATCAGGAAAAACAACAATACTCCTACCTCTTCAGCCCCCAGTCTCACTTCCTAGTAAATTATTCTTTTTGAGGTTTTTTACTTGGAGTGTTACACTTGATCCTAGCTAAAATGCTGAGAAGCAATCGTTACTCAAAACTTTAGATTTAGAATGTTACTTCTTGTTGCCTCTTTGCTACAAAAGGTTAAATTGCTTCCTACTTTCTGTCTCCCTGTTTTCATAGTATCATTCTTGTTTAGTATTTCTGTTGGTTACCCTGTTAACTTTAAATCACACACTTAAAATTTAATTTCTGTTTTGTCACTTTCTTATAGGCTCTCTGACTCTAGTGACTTTGTAAAATAAGGTTATCAATACCACTATTCTTCCTTCCATTTCCCTTTCCCTCTTCACTTTAGCTTCTAACTTCTGACAATTGAACTTTTATTTTTATTCTCTTACACAGGACATGCAGCAATACCTTAAAGTTGAAGACTCATCCTGTTCTTCTGTTTTGGAAAACTGACAATTATCTCTTCAAAATATTGGTTTTCTCCCATTCTTTCTGGAGTTCTTTTCTTCTGCAACTTCTAAAAGACTTCTATTAGAGTCTTTCAGGTTTTCTTACATGCCTCTTAATTTATTTTTTTGTTTTGTTTTGTCTTTCCATTCTATGTTCTGAGTAAATTCCTGGTACTATCTTTCAATTCACTGATTCTATCTTCAGCTATGTTCAGTGTAGTGTCTGCCACTTGTTTAGTCTTTGTTTTTAATTTCAGTAACTTATTTGTTAAATTTTTTATTGATGTATGCTTCACTTATTAAAGAATGTATACGCTGTCAGTTCACTTCACCACATGTTTGCAGATGAAAAACTTATGTAACCTGATACCTGGATCAAGAAACAGATTATTATCAATACTTCAGAAGCACTTTGTGCTCTCCTCCAGCCAGTATGCCCTGCCCGGAGTAACCACTGTTCTGACTCCTGAATACATATTTTAATTGTACCTGTTTTTACATTATATGTAATAGGATTATAAAGTAAGTACTCTTTTGTATCTGGGTTCTTTCACTCTACATTGTGAGTTTTATTCATTTATTACATGTAGCCAGTGGTTCCTTCCATCTCATGCTATATGGTATTGTATCTTGTGAATATACAATATTTATCTAGCAATTATCTACCTATTTATTCACTGTTGGTGGGGACATGGATTATTAACTTTGGGCTGTTACAAATAGTGGTACCATGCGCATTCCCCTGACCCAGGGAGATATTGAGGCTGTCACAAAGATCAAGTTACAGAGTCAGTAGATGACTTATTTCTGTTTCTGTTCTTGAAGCTGCCTTCTTGATTCTGTATGCACTAATCCTATGAGTAATTAACAATCAGAACAGGAGATGGGTAGAGAATTGTAACTCCTGGTTTAAGTGATGAGCCTGTATCTCCTCCTGTAAAGTACTCTTAGTCCTCATCATCCAGTAGGAGTCAAAATTCCTAGCCACCCAGCCTGCTTTTGGATCCAGATTCCTGGCAGGGCATACCATCAGCCCTGCCTTCACTTTGCAGCTCTGTTACATTTATGGTCCCCACATATGTTTAAGTTGTATTTGAGCCCAGCTATGGCTTTTTAGATCTCTCATTATCCATCATCTCTATTTTTTTTTTTTTTTTTTACCTCAAAGCATGAATTCATAAACCATCTCCACCAGAAGTATTTCTTTGAATCTGAAGACTCCTGGATTTGGGGGTAGACTCATGACTTCTTTTTTTCTTCCTTCATTTAAGCTCAGAAAAACTCTTATATTACTTCTTTGGCCATTTCCTTTTCTTTCACTTTTCTTTCCTTCTAAAACTTCTAGTCATTAGATTCAATTTCTCTTACATTTTTAACTCTTTCAGTCTCCTTTTTATCATTTAGTTCTGGGAGGGGATTTTCTTGATTTTATCAGTCCTCTTGAATTTTTTTGTATTTTTGTAAAGAGCATTTTAATTTTCTTGTAATTTAAATGTTCTTTTTTATACCCTCCTGTGTCTGTTTTGTAACTTTTAATGTCTTCTCTAATTTCTCTGAAGAAATTAGACCTTTTTACGTACTTTCTTTTTTTTTTGAATTGGAGTCTCACTCTTGTCACCCAGGCTGGAGTGCAGTGGCACGCTCACAGCCACCACAGCCTTTACCTGCTGGGCTCAGGCGATCCTTCTGCCTCAGCCTTCCAAGTAGCTGGAGAAAACTTTCTTCTATTTCCTGAATTATTCGTGTTTCCTCCAGTCTCCATTATTAGATTTGTTTATTTTCTCTTTCATGTTGAAGGTTTTCCACATGGGACGAGTGATCCTTAACTGACCCTTCCTACTTAAGAAGGACTGGGTTGATTGTGGCAGGTGGCAGAATTGAGAGTCCCTTGGTGGTGTTTGTAGATTTACTTCCCTGCTAGGCCTTCGCTCTGAGAGATGCAGACTTGTATCTTTAAATACATAGGCAGAACTTGTCAACTGGCCCACATCTCTATAAGACGGGTGGGTGTGGGTCGAACTGGTAGGTTGGAGGCTCCCCCCAAACTTGAGAATGAAAAGGAATGTACTCTGAGACCTCAACCCTGACATAAACAGGCCTAGGTCTCCCCAAGTCATTTATTTAGTACCATAGAGAAGATACTTTCGGTTTTCTTTGTCTGGTTTCCTGTTTGTGTGTTATAGGGAGGGAAAACGGTGAAAATAGGAAAGTAAGGAAAATGCGGAAGTGAGGGGGGACCAACTGTTACTGCTATTCCAAAGGCAGGCTTCCAGTTAAGCCCCTTGTTCCTGTTTCTCATCCCTACCCTCCACATTGCTAGTTTTGAGTCCTGAACCTCTTTTGCAGGAGAAGGTCTGCTTTCCTCTCTACATTTGCCCCTTCTGCAGGTATCCAGGTATCCGGGACTGCAGTTTGCCTTGTTCTGTTCATCTGTCAACATACTTTTACTTTTTTTTCTTCTAGAAATTTGTTGAACTCTCCCATCTGGCATTGGCCCTCTTCCCATTGACTTCACCATTATGCACTTATTTCCTATTTGTATTCCTTTAGTATTATTTTAATGGGGTCCCCATGGGACTGGAAGAGCTTCTAGACAACCAAGCTAAGAGGGATAATTGGGAAGCTCAGCCCACTGCTGCCAAGTGGTACAGTTGTTAGAAATCAGTTAATTCATTCAGCAAGCATGTATTAACTATCCCTTACGTGCTAGAAAGTATTCTGATTCCTAGAGGTGCACAGACGATCAAGACAGACAAGGCTCCTACCTTTATGGTGGTGTTTGTTATAGGGAGGGAAAATAATAAGCCACTTGTCCTGTTAAGAGGATAGGGAAAGAAATAGGGGGAAATGAACGTAAAATAAGTAAACAAATAAATAAGATACTTTTAGATGGTAAGTAAGTGACATGAAGAAAATGTGATAGTTCTATGATAGAAAGTGACTGCTAGGCATTTTGATGGGGTGGTGGAAAAAGGGTAGATGAAGGGGTCCAGGAATGCTTGTTTTAACTCTTCTTGAGCATAAACTCCTTAGTGATGAGAAGAAGGTAACCATTTGAGCATCTGGAATAAGAGCATTCCAGGCAGAAGCTGGTGCAAATACAAGGGCCTGAAGCAGGGTTGAGCTTGGCCTGTTGAAAAAGAGAAGCAAGACCCTCAACATTTACCATAATATGATAAGAAAGGAATTGGCAGTACAGGGACACTGTAGGATGGGGGGGATATAACATCAACAGGGGTATCTGATCTCAAACCAGGGGAAGTGGGACCAAAGGGAGGCCCAAACTTTGCCTGTATGATGACCACTTGTATACCTAATCCTGAAATGTACCCCACATCTTTAAAATAAAATTTTAAAAAAAATTTAAAAAAAAGAAATGAGAAAAAGAAAAAAAAAAAAATGAGGTGATTTGTAGGAAATGAGTCCAGAAAAGCAGGCAAGACCCCGGTCACATGAGGCCTTGAAGGAGAATGGACTTTGTTCTAAGTACAGTGGCAAGCCATTGGAGAATTTTAATGAGGATAGTGATTTTTTTAAAATTTGGATTCTCACTCTGTTGCCCAGGCTGGAGTGCAGTGGCACGCTCACGGCCACCCCAGTGGCGACCCGCTGGACTCGGGCGATCCTTTCACCTCAGTCTTCCAAGTAGCTGGAACTACAGGCGCGCACTACCACGCCCAGCTAATTTTTTTATTTATTGTAAGACAGGGTCTCACGATGTTGCCCAGGCTGTTCTCGAATCCATGGGCTCAGGCAGTCGCCTCACCTCAACCTCCCAAAATTCTGGGATTACAGGCTTGAGCTACCACGCCTGGCCCAAATTTACCTTTTTAAAGCTTATAGATCTAAAATATATTTTGTAAGTTGAGCTTTTAGCATTCTGATGGACTGAATATTGGAGATGAAGGAAATGGAGGAATCCAGGGTTGCTGATTTGTTTTGGGCTTGAATAATTACTCCTGCATGGTTGTAACGAATACTTTTACTCCTCTGTGGTAATGTACCCTGGCTGGCCCAGATGGCTGCATGTGCCAGTGTGGCGAATTCAGCTTAGGTTCCAGGATTTCTAGTGTACTCTCAAATGTTCAGATATTTATTCCCCATAGCCAGGGTGGGTGACAGAGGGACTTCCAAGCTTAGCAGCACAGTGTGCTGGAGCCACTTCTCTCCCACCAAGCCCTGATGCTTTTGAATTTTGAGATAACTCTAAACTTGTAAGCAGCTACCTGAAGATAAGGTGTGCATCTTCCATTCACATAAGTGAACAGATTCTGCCATGGTTGCTTCGTCCAGTTTTCAATCCTGTAAGCCAGTAGCAGGTAGCAAATACACATGTATTCAAAGGCCACGCAGATGGTATAAAGTATTGAGTAGAACAATCTGAAGGCACTGAAGTTCATTTAAAAACAAATGAATGCCATGCTGACAAATAAAACACTTGTGTGAGCAAACTCAGCTCTCAGGAAGCAATTTCTGATGTCTCTCTAATCTTTTCTAAAGTTCTTTGCAGGGGACAACACATTTATTTTTCAAAGAGGAAAGACTGGTATTGATATTGCTTCCTTGTTATAAAAATACTGCTTCTTTCTTTTTTTTTTTTTTGGTGAACTCTTATTTTTTCTTTTTTTTTTAAAGATGTGGGGTACAATTCAGGGTTAGGTATACAAATGTTCATTATGCAGGTGCCCTTGTTGATGAGGTGTGTCCCTCCCTCCCCTGAGAGTTTCCCGCAACTGCCAATCCCACTCCACCTCCCACCCCTGGCAGTTTCCCACTTCTGCCAGTTCTTTTCTTATAGTATTATTTCTTTTTAAATTCAAACATTTCATAAACATTTAAAGAAGTAGATAAAAATCACTTACAATCCTAAAGCTAATTGATTATTTGGTGTGTGACTTTTCAAATTATCCTCTGTGTGTTTACAAAAAGATTTCTTTCCACTTAGCAATACATATGAAAATCTAAACCAATTAATGTCGATCTACATAATTATTTATAGTAATATTGCAGTATTCCCCCTTATCTGTGGTTTCATTTTCCGTGGTTTCAGTTACCCACAGTCAACCACTATCTGAAAATATTAAATGGAAAATTCCAGAAAGAAACAGTTTGTCAATTTTAAACTGAATGCTGTTCTGAGTAGTATGATGGAACTGAGTAGTATAAACTGCATTATCCCACCCTGGACATGAATCATCCCTTCGTCCAGCACATACACGCTGTGGACACGACCTACTTCTTAGTCACTTAGTAGCCATCTCAGTTATCAGATCTACAGTTGCAGATTCACAGTGCTTGTATTCAAATAACCCTTCTTTTACTCAATAATGACCCTGAGCACAGGAGTAGTGATCTTGTTATATTGTTATAATTGTTCTATTTTATCCTTATTGTTGTTAATCTCTTACTGTGCCTAATTTATAAATTAAATTTTATAATAGATGTGTATGTATAGAAAAAAACAGTATATATAGGGTTTGGTGCAATTTGTGGTTTTCTATATCCACTGAGGGTCTTAGATCATATCATCCATGAATGAAGGTGGACTACCATCCCATAAATTATTTACCTGGCCTCCTATTGTTAAGCATATGTTTTTCAGTTCTTGTTATTTTAACTCTAAGTGGCATAATGACACTTTATGCTACCACTGTCTTAACTATTTTTCTTCCAGAGGAACAAATATATATTGGTTTAAAACATAAGAATATTAATACTTCTATTTTCCCTCAAATGTCCATTCTATACTATGGGAGCTATTTGGCAGGATTTGGAGAAGATTCCCAGAGATGTAAACTTTGTCCCAGAAATACAAATTGCCTCCTAGAGAAATTCAGTTATTCAGCTTGCTCAGTTATACATGTATGTATCTATGTGTGTATATAAAATGTTTACAAAAGTCTACTCTAGAGTAATGCCTAACACATAGTTTAAAAGTGACACATAGTTTTAACAGGTAATAATTTAAATAACTGAACATGCCACTGCGGTGGCTTATGCCTATAACCCCAGCATTTTGGGAGGCCAAGGTGAGAGGACTACCTGAGCCTAGAAGTTGGAGACCAGCCTGGGCAACATAGTGAGAGACTTTATCTCTACAATCAAAAAAAATAAAAATAAATTTAACCAGACGTGGTGGTGCATGCTTGTAGTCACAGCTACTTAGAAGGCTGAGGTGGAAGGATAGCCTGAGCCCAGTAGGTCAAGGCTGCTGTGGCTGTGATCATGACACTGAACTCCAGTCTAGGTGAGAGTGAGACTCTGAATCAAATACATACATACATACATACATGTATAACTGAGCAAGCTGAATAACTGAATTTCTCTAGGAGGCAATTTGTATTTCTGGGACAAAGTT
>CAUYQG010073175.1:0-19887 GCA_963574415.1 Tarsius wallacei | reverse complement strand
TGTCTCTATGTCATGTCTGTCTCTCTCTCTCTCTCCCTCCCTCTTTCTCTCTCTCTCTCTCTCACACACACACACACACACACACACACACACACACACACATACACACCTCCTACCTGGATTCCTCTCTCCACTCAGCTTCCCTGGTCTGCGTGCTGTGGGTGGCAAGAAGCAGAGACCCTCTCCACACATCCTGCCATAATCATACCTGAGGTTGGGAAGACTCCAGAAAGCTTGTCATGGGGACACACGGACGGGAGTTACAGTTCAGACGGCCCTTGGAGGACGCTGCAGCGAGGTTGGGTTTGGAGCCAGGGAGGCCCAGCTACGCCGACTGCCCTGAGAGCTAACAGCTTCTCGACAACCTCCAATCCGTTCTCCAGGCTCAGCCTCCCCCGAAAGCCCTCCTGTCACGGCCAACCATCGCGTCCACGAGGACCTTAAGAATGCTGCAGAGACAGCGCTGCAGGCTGAGAATGGGCTCCTCCCCAGCTGAATCTTTCTTTTCTCATCTGTTAAATTGTGGTCAAATATGCATAATGTTAAATGTATCTTTCAGCCATTTTCAAGTGCCCAGCTCTGTGGAATCAGTACAGTCACAAGGCCGTTGCCACCTCTGCCTACAGAAGTGCTCACCTTGTAACACAGAAACTCCGTACCTGGGAAACAGCCCCCATTCCCCTGCCTCGAGCCCCGGGACCACCACCCTACTCCAAGCACGACCCAGAGGCGCAGTCACACAATGCTGGTCCTCTCTGGGCCGGCTTATTGCACTTAGCGCAATGTCTTCAAGATGCATCCACACAGTGGCAGGTACCAGAATGTCCTCCTGTTTGAAGGTCAAGCAATATTCCACTCTGACCAGGATCATTCTGTTTTTCTCTCTCAAGGACCTACCATACCATTTTCCACAGCTGCTGCACCATTTTACATTTCTACCAGCAAAGCACGAGGATCCCAGCTCCTCCACACCCTCACCAACACCCATCATTTTCTAGGGTTTTCTTTACCCCTTTTTTTTTAAGTCGGAGTCTCACTCTGTCGCCCAGGCTGGAGGCTGGAGCTCAGTGGCATGCTCACGACCACCGCAGTCTCTACCGGCTGGACTCAGACAATCCTTCCACCTCAGCCCTCCAAGTAGCTGGAACCACAGGCATGCACCACCACGCCCAGCTAATTTTTTGATTTATTGTAGAGATGAGGTCTTGCCATGTTGCCCAGGCTGGTCTCAAACCCCTGGGCTCAGGCAATCTTCTCACCTCAGTCTCCCAAAGTGCTGGGATGATAGGTGTGAGCCACCATGCCCGGCCATTTTCTGATAGTAGCTGTCCCATTGGATGTGACATGGTATATCATTGTAGTTTTGATGTGCATTTCCCTAATTATTTCTGATGTTAAGCACTTTTTTGTATACCTCCTTTGGAGAAATGTCTATTCAAGTCTTTGCCTACTTTTTAATTGGGCTGTTTTGTTGTGGTTGTTGTTGAATTCTAGTTCTTTATATCTTGTGGATGCCAGTTCCTTCTCAGATATATGATTGCCAAACATGAAACATGATTTGCAAACGCATTCCGTGGGTTGTCTCTTCACTTTGCTGGATTGTGTCCATTGACACACAAAAGTTTTTAATTTAATTTAATTTAATTTGTTTATTTATTTTAGGGACAAGTTCTCGCTGTGTTGCCAGGCTGGTCTAGAACTCCTGGCCTCAAGCAGTCCTCCTTTCTTGGCCTCCCAAAGTGCTGGGATGACAGACGTGAGCCGCCATGCCTGACCAGTTGTTAATGTTGATGACGTCGACATTATCTATGGTTTTTTTTTTTTTTGCTGCCATGTTTCTGGTGTCATATTCAAGAACTCTTTGCCAAGACCCAAGAAATCAAACCTGCTAATGTCTTGAAGTTTTTGCCTGTGTTTTATTCTGGTAGTGTTCTGTTGGCTCTTACGTTTAGCCTTTTGGTTTTTGTCTCTGGTATAAGGTAGGGGTCCAGCTTTACTGTTCTGCGCGTGGGGATGCAGTTTTCCCAGCACCCTCGGTGTGAAGACTGCTCTTCCCCGTGAATAGCTTTAGAATCTTTGCCAAAAATCACTGCCCACGTCTGTGAGGGTTGGTCCCCAGGTCCTCCCTTCTGTTCCACAGGTCTACGTATCTGTCTTTATGCCAGTGCCACACCAATTTGATTACTGTACCTTTTTATTAAGTTTTTTTTTTTTAAGTTCCCATGTGAGGAAGAGAAGGAGGGACCTGTCTCCACCTTGTCCTTTTTCCAGAATTTTTTCTTCAATACCTTTGGGGGATACTAATGCTTTTTGGTCTGGGTCTTAAGAGCACTCCCACCCCACCTGTACACATGGTACCGACAGGTCATTTTTTTGTCCCTCCGCCCCAGCCCCATTCCGAGTCACCAGTGTTCCTCATCCCATTCTCTGTGTCTTTGCAGATCCTCAGTTCAGCTTTTATTACCTTTTAGAATCAGGAAGCGGAGTCCTCCATCCTTGTTCTTCTAAGATTGTGTTGGCCATCAGGAGTCTCTGGAGACTCCATATAATCTTCAGGATGGACTTCGCTATTTCTGCAAAGAACATCGTTGGAATTTTGATAGGGGTTGCACTGAATCTGCAGCTCACCCTGGGTAGTGCTGACATCGTAACAATATTAAGTCTCCCGGTCCTTGAACACATGCTGTCTTTTTGTTTATATCTTCTTTAGTTTCTCTCAGCGACAGTTTGTGGTTTTCCGTGTACAAGCCTTTCCTCCTTGGCTAAGTTTCCTCCCAAGGAAAGTCATGCGCCACTTAATGGCAGGGAATATTCAGAGGCAACTCCGCCCTCATGTGGACTTCACTGGATGCTTACATGAACCGGAGTGGGCTAGCTTTCTATAAGCCCAGGCTGTGTACAGGACAGCTTATGGCTCCCAGGCTACACACCCACGGGACTACAACACAGCACGGGACTGTGTTGAATACTGTAGGCAAGTATACCACAATGCTAGGTATGTGCGTGTCTAAACATAGACAAGGCTCAGTGAGAATACAGGGTTCTAATCTTAATGGGCCACCATTGTATACACAATCCATCGCTGACCGAAATGCCATTATGCATCTCATCCCTCAATTTTATTCTTTTATGCTATTATAATGACTTAACTTTCTTTCCAGATCATTCATTATCAGCGTATAGAAATGCAACTGATTTTTATTGTTTTGAGTCAGGGCCTCACGCTGTCACCCAGGCTGGAGGGCAGTGGCACGATCATGGCTTACTGCAACCTTGACCTCCTAGGCTCAAGGAGGTCCGCTTTCCCAAGCAGCTGGGTCCACAGGAGTGTGCCACCACCATGCCTAGCTAATTTTTTAAATATTTTGTAGAGACTAGGTCGCTCTATGTCACCCAGGCTGGTCTTGAACTCCTGGGCTCAGGCAACCCTCTCACCTCGGCCTCCCAAAGTGCTGGGATGACAGACATGATCCACTGTGCCCAGCAGGAATTTTGACAGTGAGCGTGAGTCTGCAAGGTGTGAGAAAGGCAGAGACAGAGGGAAAGGAAGGAAGAGAGACAGAGAGATGGCAAATAGGAGGAGGCAACAACGACACGGAATTTTGGATGAGGGTACCACGACCCTTCATCAGGGGAAAGAATGTCTTCAACAAAAGGAGAAAGAAAAGGAAGGGTCTCTCTCACAAATTTTGCTGGGACAGACGGACAATCACATACAAAAGAATGAGGTTGGATCCCTACCTCACACCATATTCAGAAATTTAACTCAGGTGAACCAATGACCTGAACATAAGTGTTAACACTCGATAAAATCTGAGAAGAAAGCACAGGGGTGATGCTGCATGACCCTGGATTTGGCAATGGATTCTCAGATTTCACACCAAAAGCATGAACAACAAAAGTAAAACAGGTAAAGTGAATTTCATAAAAATGAAAACTCTGTGCATCAAAGGACAATAGTAAGAATGTGAAAAGGCAACCTACAGAACAGGAAAAATATTTGCAAATCCTATATCAGATGAGTATCCAGTATCCAGAATGTGTAAAGAATTCTTACAACACAACAACAAAAAGACAAACAATCCTTTTCTTTTTTTTTTTTTTTTGAGTTGGAATCTCACTCTGTTTCCCAGGCTGGAGTGCAGTGGCTTGATCACAGTCACCACAGTCTCAACCTCCTGGGCTCAGGCACTCCTGCCTCGGCCTCCCGAGTACCTGGGACTAAAGGCACGTGCCACCAGGCCCGGACAATTTATTTATGGTAGAGACAAGGTCTCGCTATGTTGCCCAGGCTGGTCTCCAAATCCTGGGCTCAAGCAATCATCATGCGTCGGCCTCCCAAAGTGCTGGAGTGATCACAGCTCAGTGCAGTCTCGATCTCCTGGGTCCTGAGCCACCGTGCCCGGCCAAAAGAAAAGTCTTGAAACCAGGGAGACGTGGTGGTTGCACAACATTGTGCATGTGCTCCAGACTCCTGAGTTGTACATGTTAAAAGGAGTAATAGTGTGTTGCATAAATGTTGCCTCATTTTGCAAATAAACCAAAAAAAGTGACAGAAATAGCTAGACAGAACAGTGGCAGGGACCCAGAGAGGGAGACTGAGAGGAAATAGATTGAACCATCAGGAAAAGCTGCGGACCATTAAAGAAATTTATTAGTGCTGTCCGGTCAGCCGGTTACCAGCTAAATTTAATACGGATCTACATACAAAGAAAATGCCTCGTTTTACATAATGAATAGTTAATCATGCATGGGCCGGGCAATTTCACAGAAGTAATTAAAAACAGTCTTTTGTTTACTGCTCAAAAATGATAGTGAACCACTGACCGGAGCAGCAGACACAGTGACATATTGAAAACGTTACCTACTGACATACGTTATTAAAGAGGAATTAAGGGCTGCCTGCTTCCCCCCTCTTAGAAGCTCATCATCCCTAAGCCTCCACCTGCTCGCTGCAGGGCGCAGCTTCGAGAGGAGGCCGCCTCCCAGCCAAGGCTGGAGACCAGGCCAGCGCCCCCTAGGTCTACAACCTCCACCCAAACCCACAGCTGAAACGTGAGCCGGTCATTAAGGGGGCCACAGAGAGGAAATAGGTAACGATGCATGTTCTCTGTGGAAAGTTCCACCCGGTTGGCCGGGCACGGTGGTTCACACCTGTAATCCCAGCACTTTGGGCGGCCAAGATGGTAGAATTGCCCGAACCCAGGAGTTTGAGACCAGTCTGGCCAACATAGCACCTTGTCATTACAAAAAAAATTTTTTTTAAATTAGCTGGGTGTGGCGTGTGTGCCTACAGTCCCACCTACTTGGGAGGTTAAAGCATTTTCTTTGTATATAGACTCATATTAAATTTAGCTGGCAACGTGCTGACTGGACTACACTAATATATTTCTTGTAATGGGCCACAGCTTTTCCTCTTTAATGACGCATGTCACTTGAGCCCAGGCGGTTGAGGTTATAGTGAGCAGTGATTGTGACTCCATTCTGGAAGATAGAGTGAGATACAATTCAATAATAATAATAACAACAACAACAATAGCAATAATACTGTAGCTAGGCACATGGCTATCTAGCTAAGGACCACATTTCCCAGTCTCCTTTGCAGGTGGGTGTGACCATGTGACCAAGTTCCAGTTGGTGGAAAAGACTGTAGCCAACACTCTTTCTACATCGCCCCAAAAGGTATCCATTCTTAATTATTCTAGTCCCTCCACATAAGTTATTTTAGGGACAGCTCATGTATAAACCCCAAGTGAGCCATCCCGTAAAGCAGGAGTCCCCAACCCCCAGGCCACAGACCACTACCTGCCCATGGCCTGTTAGAAGCTGGGCCACACAGCAGGAGGTGAGCAGCAGGTGAGCGAGCGAAGCTTCATCTGTGTTTACAGCCATTCTCCCCATGCATATTACCGCCTGAGCTCCATTTTCTGTCAAATCAGTGGCGGCATTAGACTCTCACTGGAGCATGGACTCTATTGTGAACTGCACATGCGAGGGGTCTAGGTTGCACGCTCCTTGTGAGAATCTAATGCCTGATGGTCTGAGGTGGAGCTGAGGCAGTGATGCTAGCGCTGGGGGAGCGGCTGTAAATACAGATAGCATTAGCAGTGAGGTTTGACGGCACACCACCCCCACCCTAGTCCATGGAAAAATTGTCTTCCACAAACCCAGTCCCTGATGCCAAAAAGGTTGGGGTTGACTGTTTGATGCCACCCCAGGGTGTGGTGCTTGGTTACAGCACCCCAGGAAATTAACACAGTGACCTGGGAAGCCACTTCCTAGGTGCCATTGCTGAGACCTTGTCTTTCTAGCACCCAGGGAAATAGTGCTAGCACAGATGACAAAACAGGCAGGTCAGAAAGAGGATGAGAGGCAGGACCAGAGCATTGGGTCTGGGGATGCGACAGGGTCAGCAAGCCACTAAGCCCCGCCCCCGACCCCCACAACCACCTCAGAGTGCCCACTGCTAGCAGCTGGCAGCATCAGGGAAGCAAGGCCCTGAACACTGCCATGGCACCTGGTGAGTTCATGGGCACTGAGCCCTCTCCCGGGCCAGGCTCCGGGGCCCTGGGTCAAGCCCCTAGAACTGGCCTTTCCCATTGCATCAGGAACTGCCTTCATCCTCAGAGGCTGAGTCATTTGGGCAAGGCTGGCATGGTGACCAGGCCCTGGAACCCAGGGGAACATCCACACCTCAGCCCATCCCCAGTCTAGGAGCCGCAGCTGGGGGTGACCTTTCCCAGCATGGCCTTTCCTGCTGCCTTCTTGCTGCCTGGGTAGATGTCACTGAGGTCTGCAGACAACGGAGGATGCCAGTCATGAGACAGTAAGGGATGGCGGCAAGGGTCATCCAGAGCACTGGGCAGGGATGGGTGCTCACCCCTCACTAGCAGGGCTGGCTTCATGATGAAAGCTCCATGGAACTCCAAGGCCTGTTCTTCCTCCATCTTCTCTAACTCTGGGCCCAGCTCTCATGACCCCTCCTGGTCTCCAACCCGCTTCATTCACAGGCTTCAGACCTCTTATTTCTGCTGAGCCAGATGCCTGGTGAAATAATCACCTGCCTACAGGGGTCCAGGTGACCCTCTGTCCAGGTTTTGCAACTAAAAAAGAGTCAGACACAGTGGCTCAGGCCTGTAATCCCAGCACTTTGGGAGGCTAAGATGGGAGGATGACTTAAGCCCAGGAGTTGGAGGCTGCAGTGAGCTCAAACTTCATCCAGGGACCATCCAGGGAGCTCTCACTGCAGTGAGTGACACACAAGTGCACTCCAGCCTGGATGACAGAGCAAGACACTGTCTCTTAAAAAAAAAAACAGATACTGGGCTCGGTGGCTCACGCCTGTATGTAATCCCAGCACTTTGAGAGGCCAAGGCAGGAGGATCACTTGAACCCAGGTGTTTGAGACCAGCCTGATCATAGCAAGACCTTGTTTCTACAGAAAATTAGCTGGGTCTGGTGGTGCACATCTGTAGTCCCAGCTACTCAGGAGGCTGAGGTGGAAAGAGCGCCTGAGTCCAGGAGGTTGAAGCTGTGGTGACCATGATTATTCCATTGCACTCCAGCTTGGGCAGCAAGCAAGACACTGAAAGGAAAAAAGAAAGGAGGGAGGGAGGGGAAGAAAGAGAGAGGGGGGAGGGAAGGAAGGAAGGAAGGAAGGAAGGAAGGAAGGAAGGAAAGCGGCTTGTGGCGTTTCCGTCAGTCACAGCTCGGACACCCTGAAGGAGCTCAGGAAGCGGGTGCTGAAGGAATGAGTGGGGGTCTCGGTCACTGCAGCAGACGTGCAAGGTGGGGCAGAAGCAGCAGCAGGACGTGCACGGCGTGTGCTTAACCATAAGCAACCTCATCACAGAGGACATTAAAAGGAGCTTCCTTGGAGGAGGGGAAGGGGAGGAGCTGTCATTGGCTCCCTCTGCTCCCAAGTCCAGAGGAAAGGTCATCAGAGGTCAAGGGACTGAGCCACCAAGACCCTTCCAGGCAGCCTGGAAATGCAGACACATGCACGCACACACACAGACACATGCAGACACACATACTCACATGCACACACATACACACACACGCATACACATACACATGCATGACTGGTCATGTGTGGCCTAAAATACACAAAGCTGCAATACTTACAGGCTGGCGCAAGGCCCCATACCCCGCCAGTTAACCCCCTAAACCTTCAGTTCCATGGACAGAGAATTCACAGGCAAGGCATGGTCTGCAGTGGCCAGTCGTGAAGCAGGAGTCAGCGCATTCTCTGCTGACGATAAGACACCATGCGTAAATGGTTTACTTAATTGTACAGATTGGAAAGGCGTCACGGTTATGCCTGTAACGACCACAGTCCTAAGCCCACATGCTCCCGTTCGCCCTTTCCTAGGAAAGGCGGGAGTGGGGCTGGGGCCAGGGCCGAGACGTGTGCGTCACCCACTGGAGTGACAGTCCCTGGACGGTCTCAACCTTGGGTTGGCAATAGAAAAATGTCGATTGTCTCTGGTCTAGAATGGGGACCCAGAAGGCAGACAGAGCTTGGAGGCACGGCACTGAGATGGGGTCTGGCCCTTCCAAAACCAGAAACATTGAGCTGTTGGGTCTGTACATGCGGCCTCATGCTGGGAGAATCGGATAGTCCAAGTGTGTGAGGGAGAAAGCCAGAGTCAGAGAGAGACAGAGATAGAGAGAGAAAGAGAGAGACAGAAATAGAGAAAGACAGCGAGACAGGGAGAGAGAGAGAGAGAGAGAGAGACAGAGACAGAGAGACAGAAAGCGAGATAAAGAGATAGAGACGGAGAGAGAGAAAAAGGGACAGATAGAGAGAGAGAAAGAAAAATAGAGATAGACAGAGACAGAGAGAGATAGAGACAGAGACAGGGCGGCTGCCTGGCTCCCTGCAGCTCCAGCCTGGTGACACCCCGTGTTCTGTTCTAATAAACTTGCCCTTCTTGTTTGAGCCAGTTTGTGTAGGATCCTGCTACTGATCAGCCAAAGGCCCTGGTCAAGGCCCATTCCTCTTCAACCAGCTGCCTGGGAGTTACTCACTTGGCTGGACAGCACTTTACAGTTTGGAAATGACATCCATGTGCTGAGGGCGGAGGCTCAGAGGCTCCCGGCGAGGCACTAGGTGGTAGGGGGAGGGCAAGAGCTGGCAGGCAGCCAGGGTGACCCCCCAGCTGTGCCCCTGGGAACTGCCAGCTTTCTGGAGGGGACCTGAGTGTGCCCTTCTGCTCCCACTGGAGTCAGTTTGAACAAAGGTTCCCTGGGTTTTGCTTCTGAAACCCACTGGGCTGCAGCACAAGGCACTGGCAGGAAGTGGAACAGTTTCCAGCTGCCCACACTCTCTCTTATTCTACATGAGGATACAACCTGTTCTTCTAACCTGAGTAGGGTGCTTGGGAAAAGCCCAAGCCAAAGGCCGGTGGGATGGCCGCCATGCTGCACAGCTCTGGTGGTGCTGTTTATATGGATGGTCCCCGGAGCTGCACAGAGCTGGGGTGAGCCCTTGGGCTGGCCCTTCTGTGTCTGCCCATGAAGACCTCCGCTGAAGGCCCCACACCAGTGAGACTGGGCCCTTTCTCCCCTGGGAGGGGGCGGGGGCGGAGACAGTGCTGGCCCTGACAGGTCCTCCCAGAGGGACTCTGCCGTTCAGGCCCTCGCCGTGTGCCATGGGAAGGGGAAAGACGAGGAGACACTGCACTGCATGTGGAAATCCAGGCTATGGCAGAAGACAGGATCAGTGGCCTTGGAAATGGATGTGGTCAGATGTAAAAGCCCTTTCACCAAAAAATTTTAATAAAACAAATTCCCCCAAATGATGCCCAAAATGTTAATAAAATGTTCTTCTGTCTCACAACCATCCCACACCCTTTTCAAAATGTAATTTTTACTCAAGGGTGAGCCTTAGGGTGTGGTCAGTCAGGTACACTTTAGAGTAAATTAGCTTACACGTTCTCAGGCCTCCGAGAGCAATTGAGAACTGGTTAACTGAAGGTGTGTGAATGTTAACAAAGAGGAAGGGATATTTATAACTTAGCTGGAACACCTCAGAACTGCCATCAACAATACAGAAAGTGACACAAGTAATGTTTTATCATCTACATGGGTCAACCAAAATTAGATGTCTGATTTAATCTTAAAAGCAACCTGCTGGATAATTATTATTTTCTCCATTCTAGAGATGAGGAAAGCTTTGCTCACAGAACCTGAATTCTATACCCAACAAAAATATCTTCCAAGAACAAGATGAAATAAAGATGTCTTTGCTTAAACAAAAACCAAGGGTGTTTGTCACCAGTGGACTCTGAGTCTGCAGTTTGCTTTTCCAGCAGAAGGAAAATGACACCAGGTACAAGTCCTCATGTGCAAGAAAGAGCAGAGAACATGAGAAATTTGTGAATAATATGTGCTTTATCTTTTTGCTTTTATTTTTTGAATTGGAGTCTCACTTTGTAGCTCAGGCTGGAGTGCAGTGGTGTGTAACAGCTCACTGCAGCCTGGACCTCCTGGGTTCAGGGGATCCTTCCACCTCAACCATCGGAGTAGGTGGGACTCCAGCCACCACCAAAGCCGGCTCACTTTTTTTTTTAATTCTCTGTAGAGACAAGGTCTCACTATGTTGCCTAAGTTGGTCTCAAACTCCTGGACTCAAGCAATCCTCCCTCTTCGGTCTCCCAAAGTGCTAGGATGATAGATGTGAGCCACAGTGCCCAGCCATGTTTACAAAACAATAAAATCATGAAGGTTTTTTTTTTTAAAGATAGAAATAAATACTTGACAACAGTAGCCCACAAGTTGGGAGGGAAGAAAGATATTTTAAGAACTTTGTATTTTCCAAGAGAAAGAGGATCAGATTACAGAGTTTGATCAGTTAATTTCTAGAGTAAGCACTGCAAGGATACACACAGAGCATATGTGTTCCAAGAAAATGAGGGAGGAGCAGAATAATTTAAAATCCAAAAGAAGGCAAGAAAGGAGAGGAGAAATAAACATGGAAGAGGAATATGGAAGGATAAAGGGTCAGAAATAGCAAAGATACCCCCAAAGAAGAAACACAAGGTGAGAGTTACCAATGCTTATCCTAAATCTCTAGTCAGTAAGACACGGGGGTGGATCCAGGTATGGACAAAGTGACACAAGTCATGAAACAGAGCCCCTCGCATGCACTAGGACACTGTTGTTTATGAGGTCTGACAATTAAGTTCGCAAACCATCCTAGAAAAGGTGCTCCATCCCTCATGGCTGAATCTCACAACGGTCACCTTCGAAGGACTCCCTTCGGGAAGTTATGCACTGATGCCAGCGCTCAATCCACCCGTCAAAGCAACTTAGAGCTCTTTCTGGAATGGTCATCAGAGCCATTGTCATATTACCTTTGATGTCCTGAATGTCATCAAATGTCTTCCTTTCAATATTTCCTTTTTTGGGTGTGGTGGCTCATCCCTGTAATCCCAGCACTTTGGAGGCAGAAGCGAGAGGATTGCCTGAGCCCACGGGTTCGAGATCAGCCTGGGTAACTTGGCAAGACCTCGTCTCTATAATAAATCCAAAAATTAGCCAAGCATGGTAGCGCATGCCTATAGTTTCCGCTACATGGAAGGCTGAGGCGGAAGGATCACCTGAGCCCAGTAGGTCGACGCTGGGTTGGCCACAAGTGTGCCACTGCACTCCAGCCCAGATGACAGAGTGAGACTCCAACTCGAAAAAAAAAAATGTTCCTTTATCTTCAGGTAAAGAAAAAAAGTCACAAGGTGCCAGATCAGGTGAGTAGGGAGGGTGTTCTAATAGTTATCTGTACGGTGCTGCCAACGTAAGTGCATGGTGGCAAGTTCACCAATTTAATGGTCAGACCTCAACAAATAACGATGACAGCTCTGATGGCCACTCCAGAAGAAGAGTTCCAAAATTGCTTTGATGAGTGGACAAGACGCTGGTGCCCGTGCATAGCTTCCCAAGGGGAGTACTTCAAATGTGATATTCAGCAACAAGAGAGGGAGCACTTTCTCTGGGATAGTTCGCAAACCTAATTGTTGGACCTTGCATGATCAACACGGCATGTCAGATAGAGGGAAAGAAGGAGCCATCCAGAAAGCATTGCTGAGACAACTGGCTCTCCAAACTGAACAGAAGATGCGGGATCCCTACTTCACAACCTGTACAAAAATCCATTCCAGATGCCTGAAGGACTTGAATGTCCAAAACAGAGCTTCATCATAACTCTCAGTATACAATGTCAGTGACTATACTTTAGACATGTGAGAAAAATATTTCTTAAACCAGAAACATAAATACTTCTTAAATCAAAATACATTAACTATTAAAAAAATTGAGAAGTATGTTAAAATTAAGAAATTTTCTTTGTCAAAAAAATCTTTAAAAATAAGAAATACAAGTCACAAACTGGAGGAAGTCATTTGCCGTACATATAAATAAAAAAAGATTACTATCAGTAATACATAAAGAGCTCCTATAAAGTGTTAGGAAAGAGGGAACCAGTCTAAGAGAAAAAGTGAAGACATAAAGATGTAAATCGCAAAAGAAAAACCATACAAAGCCAATAAAAATACACAAAGATTTTCAACATCTTCAGGGAGGTGCAACTTGGGGCCAATGAGAGATGCCATCTTACATTCACATGGCAAAATTCCATCTGAGACCACCAAGTGTTGGCAAGGATGTGGGTTCATGGCATCTGTCACACCTTGCAGGTAGGAGTGTGAATGGGTCCAGCCACTTTGCAAAACCACTTGACTTTATCTACTAAAGCTGAACATTTTTACAAGGAAGGGGAGACCCAAATAAACCAGAACTTATTTACTGAAAAACTGTGTGTTTATTCTTACATGTTTCAACTTCAGTCACCTTCAAAGTGCTCTCTATTTGATGCAATACACCTGTAGAGACACTTTTCTCACTGCTCAAAACAGTTTTGAACTTGTCCATTTTGATGCCTTTCAGTGCTTCTGCTGTTTTTTGTTTCACCTCTTCCACATCAGCAATACATTTTCCTTTGGGGACTTTTTTTATCCAGGGGAACAAAAAAAAATTCTCTCTATGTGAGATCAAGTGAATAGGGAGGGTGGGGCACGAGGTCATGCTGGTTTTGGTCAAAACTGCTGAACACTCACTCACTCAGCACAGTGTGGACAGGTGCGCTCATAAAGCACTCATCATGAAATGGACAAATGCTTGAAACAATCGCCAAAAAAAATTCACTGAAGCTGAATGCAGCCTCTTCCTCTCCCTAGGCATGGTGGCTCAGGCCTATAATACCCGCACTTTGGGAGGTGGAGGTGAGAGCCCAGGGGTTTGAGACCAGCCTGAGCAATATGGCAGGATCTCATCTCTACAATAAATCGAAAGATTAGCCAAGCACAGTGGCACATGCCTGTGGTTCCAGCTACTTGGACCCATAGGCTGGTCCATGGATGCCGATGGGTTCTTAGAACACACATCTAGTCGGGGAAGCGTGGACTACAAGGGGCCTGCCCTCCAAAAGATAATTCTGTTTTGCGGGGGTTCCCCCTCGTATATGTAAAACTCAACAATAAACACATGCCCAGCAGTAAACATTACAAAAATGATCTCAGTGGCACAATCCACAGCAGCAAGACCCTGCAAACTCCAATGGTTCCCCAGCAGGAGAGTGAACAGAACATAGCGTGTTCCCACAGTTCACACCAGCCAAACCCAGTAACTGTGCTTTCAGCTCGAGAAGACGAACAAAGTTCTGAGATAGATCTATGGGGGTAATGGTAGCTGGAGAATGTGAACAGAACTGAACTCTTCAAAATGGTCAAAATGATAAATTTTATGCATATTTTACTACAATAAAAAATTTTTTTTTAGTTGGAGTCTCACTCCATCACCCAGGCTGGAGTGCCGTGGCACACTCACGGCCACCCCAGTGTCAACCTGCTGGGCTCCAGCAATCCTTCCACCTCAGCCTTCCAAGTAACCAGAACAACAGGCTTGTGCTACCACACCCGGCTAATTTTTAATTTATTGTAGAGACGAGGTCTCACAAGTTGCCTAGGCTGGTCTTGAACCCATGGGCTCAGGCAATCCACTTGCCTCGGCCTCCCAAAGTGCTGGGATTATAGGCTGAGCCATTACAAGAAAAATTTAATGACAGTACACTTAATAATAGGGTCGTATCATTGATATACTAAGTAAAAAAAAAAGAAAGAAATGTCCAAAGATGGCATACAACATGATATCTTCTTAGTAAAGCTAAAATAACTAGAATTTCAAGTATGCTTTCTGAGAAAATATATAAATACAATAAACACATATAATAAGGAAAGCAAGAGGGTGAGGACCACAGAGTTCAGAATGGCGATGACTCAGATGGGGAGCATCGCCTTATAGGTGGATTTGCAGGTTTTATCACAGTAAAAGGAAGAAAAGGAAAGAGGAAGAATGAATGGAAGAAAGGTGGGGAGGGGAGGGGTCCCGTGCATGGGCCAAATACGAGATCACACCATGAAGACTCTAATTAATCAAATTCTGGTCACCTGGGGTCCTTGGAAAGATAAACTGAACATGATGTTGTTTAGCAATACGAACACAAGTGGAAATGCTTGTGAAAAGTAGAGGGATTGTTCACACAACAGCTAGGAATGGTGGTTGCCCTGGGGTGAGAAGAGAGATGTGCTTGGGGCTTCCAACATCCTGTCTCTCAGTTTCTGAAACTCAGTTGTGAGGCCAGGAGCGGGGCTCATGCCTGTAATCTCAGCACTTGGGAGCCTGAGGCAGGAAGATCGCTTGAAACCAGGCTGGACAACATAGCAAGACCTTGTCTCTACAAAAAATATTAAAAAATAAAAAAATGAGCCAGACACGGTGGCACATACCTGTAGTCCAAACTATTTGGAAGGCTGAGGCAGGAGAATCACCTAAGCCCAGGAGGTGGAGGCTGCAGCGGCAGTGACCGTGTCACTGCACTCCAGCCTGGGTAACAGAGTGAGACTCCAACTCAAAAAAGAAGAAAAAACTTAGTTATGGACACATGCTTATTCATTTTCCTCTTATTCCTAATGTACACACATACTTTATATGTGCTCTTTTGTATGTATGATTTATTTCCTAAAAAGTAAAAAAGGAAAGAAAAATGAATTAAATAGAATGCAAAGAAACAAAAGAGAAGTTTTAGTGTTCTCTAAAAACACTAATAAATAATCCAAGCCCTGGCAAGTTTGATCAAAAAAGAAACAGAGAAGGCCACAAAATGAAAGACAGGCCACAACGACAGACACAGAAATACTTCCAAATGCTTAGGAGAATACTATGAGCAACTCTCTGCCAATAAATCTGAAGACAGGCAACATAAGCAATGCTCTCGAAAAATGTGTCACGGGATATCAAAATGGGACTTTCTCCATCTCCACTTCTGCTGAGGCTCTAGAGACCAAGAACGAGATCGCTTGCCAAACGTTTCCAATTTCTAAGCAAGATGCCAGACCGCCTCACCTGCCTCCGCAGCACAAGCCAAGGTTTTCAGAAACCAGTCCTGCCAGCACTGCCCAGCCCCCAGGGCCAGCTGTGGAAAGGTTCCCGTTGGAGACTGGAGGGAAAGAAAGAGGCCTTTGAAGGTGGGCTCCTAGGCAGGGTTACCCCTCCCTGTCAAGCCTAGTGAGAGGGGCGTGGGGAGGCACTCTTAGGGAGCTAAAAGGATCCTTGGCCTGGGATGAAGACTTCAGGTACCTGGAAAGCCTAAAGGCAGATCACCATGATGGAGTGGCCTCCAGCAGAGTAAGAGAAGAAGGGAGGTTGTCTTACAGGAGCCCACTCCTCTGCCCGCGGGCAAGGGTGCATGTGTTTACTAAAGGCAAGAGGGCAGGGGAGAGGAGTCAGCCTTCTGGAGGATGGGACCAGAAAGGGTGACAGAGAAGCCCAGATGACCAGCAGGAGCCAAGATGTCACCATGCCAGAGGTGTTGCTGCTGGAGGTTCCCAATGGCCTGGGCAGGGCTCAGAGGTGTCCATGATGATGCACCAGGCAGAGAAAGCCAGCTTTCGACATCAGGGAGCCCAGGGAGCACCAGCCCCTCAGAAGGGCACCCTACGCCCTCCTTACAATGCCTGCCTCCCCCAGAAGAGGCCGCAGGTCGAACTTGGGAATCTATCATCTATCTATTGATCATCTATCAATCTCTCTCTTCTGGCCAGAAAACGTTTATCTCAGAGGCAAAGGGTTTCGTTTCTGAAAAATGACTAATATAATTCACCAAATTAACAAATAAAGATAAGAAAAACTATATTTTAAAAACTTTTTGATAAAACTTAAATTGATTTGTATTTTAATTCAAAGCTTTGTGTTAAAAACAAAAATACAAAATATCTTAGAGAATTAGGGACAGTGAGACCTAACTTAACCTGATCTTTGAAAAATATGCAGTAGGCTGGGCTAGGTGACTCAGCCTGTAATCCCAGGACTTTGGGAGGTCAAGACAAGTGGATTGCCTGAGCTGCGGGTTCACGACCAGCTGGGCAACTTGGCTAAACCTTGTCTCTACAATAAATCAAAAATTAACCGGGTGTGGTAACACATGCCTCTAGTTCCGGGTACTTGGAAGGCTGAGGTGGAAGGATCACTGGAGCCCAGCAGGTCGACACTGGGGTGGTCATGCGTGTGCCACTGCACTCCAGCATGGGCGGCAGAGTGAGAATCCACCTCAGAAAAAAAGAAAAATATGCAGCAAATATTGTACTCAGTGATGAAATAGTAGATGTATTTTCCTTAGAATGAGAAATCAAGTTATCTAGAATTAAATCTAACAAAAAAATGTTCAAGATCTTCATGAGGAGAAAAATGTAAAACTGTACATTGTCCATGTTTTGAAAGAAAACTCACATAATGTTGACATACCACATCCATGGATAAGAAGGCTCCATGTCTCAGAAATAGCAATTTCCACAATCATGTCTATAAATCAATGTTATTCCTACCCAAATCCCAAAGGACTTTTTCTCTCAGAACTTGATGAGCTGATCTTAAAATTAATATGGAAGAGAGCTAGGAAGAGCCAAGTCAATTTGCAATAAAAGAACCAAAGTTGAGAGACTTCTCTTGCCAGATAAAATAAATTACTATAAAGTTATTGTAATTAAAACAATGTGACATTGCTCCAAGAAGAGACAAATATACCATGAAATAAAATATCGAGCCCAGAAATTAACCCACAAACATGGACAATACATGACAGAGGTGGAGTTACAAATTAGTATAATTAATTATTCTATAAATAATGAACATAAATACTAATGAAGAGATGACTTGTACTATAAATGGAACTGGAAAAATTGGCTATTTGAAAAAAAGGTTAAAGTAGATGTTTTCATTATATTGTACACACATAATTCATAGGTTAAAAATATAAATGTGAAAAGTCACAATTTTTAGGTTTTTAGAAAAAATAGGAGAAATATAGAAGAATGTGTTTACAACATCAGTATAGGAAAAATTTAGTCAAAATACATTAAATATAAACTATAGAGAACATTTTTGAAATGTTAGAATATATTAAAATTTAAAACTCTGTCTAACAAAGTTTGTTTTCTTTTTTTTTTGAGTCAGAGTCTCTGTCGCCCAGGCTGGAGTGTAGTGGCATGCTCAGGATCACTGCAGCCTCGACCTGCCGGGTTCAGGCGATCCTTCCGCCTCAGCCTTCCAAGTAGCCAGAACTACAGGCACGTACCACCATGTCTGGCTAATTTTTTCTTGATTTATTGTAGAGACAAGATCTCACCAAGTTGCCCAGGCTGGTCTCGAACCCATGGGCTCAGGCAATTCTCTTGCCTTGGCCTCCCAAAGTGCTGGGATTACAGGCATGAACCACTGCACCCGGTCATAGCAAAGATTTTTATAAATAAAATTGAAAAGACAAGTCAAGGTTGAGAAAAGATATTTTACCAACAAAGGATTAGTATTTGGAATATATAAAAGGATTAGTATTTAGAACATTAGTATTTGGAATATATATATGTTAGCATTTGGAATATTTTATCAACAAATGGTTAGTATTTGGAATATATATTTCTTAGTTTGTTAAAAAAATGAAAAATTGTGCAAAGCATATAAACAGGCAATTCACAGAAGAAGAAAATGATGACATCTAATCATACAAAGTAGGTTTAATGTCACTAGCAGTCAGGGAAACAAATTAAACCAGCAGAGAGATTCCATTTCACACTGACTAGATTGGCAAGATCTTACACGTTGGACAACAGCCTTGAGGGCAACAGGGAGAGGAGCCCCGACTCATGGAGGGAGAGTGCATGGGCAGCCACCCCAGGGGGAGCTGAGAGGATCTCGTGGGTCTGAAGAGGTGCAGACCTCACGACCGAGCCAAGTCAGCTCGAATCACTCATTAAGGACAGTTTCTTGCACTTATTTGGGGAGATCAGTTCAGAGGTGTTCATCGCAGTCCTGTCTGTGATCGTGAGCAAGAGGAAACGGCTCTCACTAGAAAACAGAATCTAGCTGAGTGCGGTGGCTCACACCTGTCATCCCAGCACTCTGGGAGGCAGAGGCAAGAGGATTGCCTGAGTTCAGGGGTTCAAGATTAGCCCGGGTAAATTGATGAGACCTCGTCTCTACAATAAATAAAAAAATTAGCCAGGCGTGGTGGCACGTGCCTGTGGTCCTAGCTACTTAGAAGGCTGAGGCAGAAGGATTGCCTGAGAGCAGCAGGTTGAGGCTGCGGTGGCCGTGACTGTGCCACTGCACTCCAGCCTGGACAGCAGAGTGAGACTCCGACTTAAAAAAAGAAAAGAAAGAAAACAGAAATCTAAAATGTGGCACATCCACCCAATGGAATAGTACACAGTTTGTTTGTTTTCTCTTTGAGGCCAAGTCTCCCTCTGTCGCACAGGCTGAAGTACAGTGATGTGATCACAGCTCACCACAGCCTTGACCTTCTGGACTCAGGCGATCCTTCTTCTTCAGCCTCCTGAGGAGCTGGGACTGCAAGCATGCACCACCATGCCTGACTAATTTTTTTTGATTTTTTTTTTGTAGAAATGAGGTTTCACTATGTGGCTTAAGCTGGTCTCAAACCCCTGGTCTCAAGCAATCCTCCTGCTTCGGCCTCCCAAAGTGCCGAAATGACAGGCGTGAGCCAACGCACCCGGCAGGATACAGCTTTTAAATTGAATCTGGTGTGTGCACATTCCCTCTCACATCCACCCACAACACCTGACAGATGTCACCTCCTTGGTGTCTATGGGATCTGCTAGTTCCTTTGCACCCCCTCTCCAGCGCCCTGTCACGATCGTTGCTTAGATGACGCAGCAGACGCGTAACCAGCCTCCCTGCGCCACAGCGTCCCCTGGCAGCCATCCAGCAGCCAAAGGCATCTTTCCAAGGCACACATCCGACAATGTCCTTTGCCTGCTTAAAACCTTTTCGTGGCCCTCAGTGGCCTACAAGACAAAGCCCAAATGTCTTCGCAGAGCTTACAAAAGCTGTGTCTTGGCCAGGCACGGTGGCTCATGCCTATAATCCCAGCAATTTGGAAGGCCGAGGTGGGAGGAATGCTTAAGGCCAGGAGTTTGAGACCAGCCTGGGCAACACAGCAAGAACCCCCATCCCATCTCTACAAAAAAATAGAAAAATTAGCTGGGCACGGTGGTGCATGCCTGTAGTCCCTCAGGATGCTAAGGCAGGAGGATCACTTGAGCACAGGAGTTCAATGCTGCAGTGAGTTATGATTGTACCAGTGTACTCAAGCCTGAATGACAAAGGGAGACCCTGCCTCAAAAAAAAAAAAAAAGAATAGAGATTTTTCTCTTATCACCAGTGCCTGGTACATAATGGATATTCAGAAGTAGTTGTTGAATGGAATAGTATGTCAAACCCAGGTCCTCCCCTCATTGTACCTGCAGGGTAGTGGGGAAT
>CAUYQG010073174.1:0-12257 GCA_963574415.1 Tarsius wallacei | reverse complement strand
CAGACCTTAACTTTGAAGATAATACTCTAAACGTCAACAACAAACTCATATTCCTTACTTAACTTAAAAAAAAAAAAAAAACTCAACAAGTAGCCCCGACTATCCATTCATAGAGGAAAGTGTCTCAGTCATTTCAGGCTGTTATTACAAGATACCATAGAATGGGAGGCTTAAACAACAAACATCTATTTCTCATAATAGATTAATGAATTTTATATAGACCAGGATTCCGTTGGCTGAGGACATGTGAGTGTGTGGTTTTGCTGGGAATAAGCGAGTATGGTTTTGCTGGGAACGTGCAAGCGTGGTTTTATTTGGCTTTGCTTTCCTTATAGAATGCTGCACCAACACAGCCTTATGCTCTCCAGTCCATCTGCTGTGTCATTTAGGGGTTTTGTTTGAGGCCCACTTCTCTGTAATGGTGTCTGATTCTGGAGTGGTAGCTCCTGTGGGGAAAGGCATGACCAATTATGGACGTTTTGTGTTAGTCTCCATGGAAGTGGGCACTAGATCTTTAGAAGAAAGAAGAGACCTGACTCAAGGATGAGTCTGAATGGTATGTTCTACTGACACAAGTGCCCCTTCAGTATCATGGGTATTTTTGCCCAGTCTGTGTTTAGTGCCTTCATTTTTTTTTAGATGAGGTGCTTCCAGAAGCATCTGCATCCTGGTTATCTTCTTTCTTTCATTCTTTCATTCTTTTTGCATTTTTAATATTCTTTTTAAAATTTTAAAAACATATTTATTTATTATGGAGTTGTGGGGTACCACTGAGGATTTACTACATAAGTAGGCGGCATGCAGGTGATGCTAGGGCTTCTAGGTGGCTCTTACTCCCCTTGGTAGTGGATCAGGCACCCTTTGTGTTATCGTGTGTCCCCCATCCTCTTCCCCCCCCCCCCTCCCCTAGCAGTACCTAGTGACTGCCAATCCCACCTTTGTGCTAATGTATTCAGGGCCTACTTATGAGTGAGAACATGCGGTATTCAGTTATTTATTTCTGTGATAATACACTTAGTATGATGGTCTCTAACTACATCCAAGTTGCTGTGAAGGCCATGATTTTGTTCTTCTTTATGGTATAATACTTCATCATGTATATGTACCACATTTTCTTCATCCAGTCCACTTTTGATGGGCAGCATGGCTACCTTCTTCTGAATGTTCTCCCGTGGTCAACATCTTTCCTAAAATGAGGAGCATGGAGTCGAACAGAGTAATATGGTACCAGCCCCTCTCTTGTTTTCCAAGGTCATCTATTTAATTGCCTGATTAACATCTCCATTGGAGGGTCTAATGAACATGCTATATGATTGAAACTGAACTATTGATTTCTATGCTCCAAACCCGTTCTTTCTTTAATGCTCGTATCTCAGTAAAAATGACACCTTTATTCACTTAGTTGCTTGCTCTGGCTAAAATCCTTGGTGTCATTCTTGATTTGTTTCTTCCTACACACAACTTCAAATCCAGCAGCAAATACCATTGGATTTGCTTTCAAAGTAGATTCTCAATCAATTCACTTCTCACCACTATAACTACTACTCCACCCCAGGCATTGTCATCTCTGACCCGGACAACTGTAGTAACCTTTAAACTGGACCTTCTGCTTCCACCCTAGCCCTCTTGCAGACTATTTTCCATGTAAGAACTGGACTGATCCTCTTACTTCATAAATTGGATCACAGTACTCAACATTTCAAATACTTCTCACTTAAATGAAGTCCCACATTTTTATCATGGTGGTTCGGTTATTATTGCTGTGTAACATACCATCCCAGTGTAGTGGCTTAAAACACCATTTTATTATGCTTGTGGATTCTGTGGGTCCATTCGGGCAAGGTGCAGCAGGGATGGCTTGTCTCTGCTTCAGAGCGTCTGGGGCCTTGGCTGGAGCGATTTGATGGCTAGGGACTGGAGTCATCTGAGGAGTTATTTAGTTACATGTCAGATGTGTGGGCTAGGATGACTCAAAGTCTAGGACTGCTGACCTGGGGGAGGGGAAGAAGGAAGATTCCATGTTTCCATGACATGTGATTTGACTTCCTCACGGCATGGCAACCTTAGCAAAGTCACATGGCAGCTCAGGCTGTGAATATTAATGATCCACCCAAGAAGACAGAAGTTACATCCTCTTTAATGACCCAGCTTTTGGAATGACATAGTCATTTCTATCAGGTCTAAGCAGTCTCAAGCCCACCCAGATTCAAAGGGACAGGACAAAGATCCTATGTCTACACTAGAACATTTTCAAAGAATTTTGAGGGCCGTATTTGTAAACTGGCCATTCATGACTCATAAAGTCCTACATTAGCTGGTCCCTGGCTCCTTCCACCTGCTTTCTCACCACTATATCCTGTGACAATTTAGAGCATCTTGAGGTCTTCTTGTTGTTTTTTTGAATACACCCTGCATATCTCCATCTCAGACATCAGGGTCTTGCTGTTCCCTTGGGCCTGGTATACTCTTTCTCTAGGTGTCCATATTGTTTACTTCCTGGCTTCATTTAGGCCATTGCTCAGATGTCCTTCCACTCAAAGAGAGCTCCCAGATCTCAGATCACCTGTCTTCCCTGTCACTCTCCATCCTCTTTATTCTGCTTTATTTTTCTTTATAGCACGTATCACTCCCTGACATTATTTTATATATCCGTTCATTTATTTGTTCCCAGTTCCATGTTGCGTTGCCTGCATCTAGTATATACTAAAACAACAAAACGGAACAAAACAAAACCAGCAAGTGAATGAAAGTTGTGGTCTAACCAGCACATACACTGCAATTTGCATGACTATTTCTTTATAATCATATCTCATTTTAGATTAGGGTAAAATTGTATTGGTGTTTTTCAGCACTTCAATTGTACTTCTCTACCTATTGGAAAATTTTAGTGTCATCTTAAACTCAAAGGTTTCGTAGTGAATTTATGTTTCCAGATCATATGGTGTTAAATTAACCTTTTCAAAAAGATCAAATTACTGGAACTCCTACTGTTTATTCTCAATTTAGGAAATTGCCAGCTTATATTTATCTTAACTCAGTTTTCTCTTGCCAACAATAGGCAGGCCCTGTGACTCCGTGATAGCTCAAGGTGCTGCTATGGCAAACAGTCATGTGATCAAGGCAATGTATTCAAATCTGAGAGAGTATAGTTTCTTGGTAATAACAATCACAACATTTCCTCTTACCTGTATTCAACAGTAATCTTTTATTTATTTAAGAAATGTTTATACATCAGTCTCCATGTGCCAGGAACTGTTCTGGGTGCCTTGTAAATATTAATTTACTTAATTCATACAACAACGCTATCAAGCAGGTATTATCATTTAACTCCATTTCACACATGGGAAAACTGAGGCACACAGCTGTTGGAGTAATTTGGTCAAGGCCACTCATCTGTGAGAGGCAGAAGTTGGTCTCCAATCTGGGAAATCTGGTACCAGAGTTAACACTCTTAATGTTCTGCTGTATTTTCTGTAGGTTTTTTTTTTACATAGTTACAAGTCTTTTAAAGACTTAGGACTGATTTACATCCCTGAGGATGCTTTTATTTTTGTGTTTGAATGAGATGTTCTGATTTATGGTTTGGTTTATCCTCCAACTCACTGCTTCATTTTTTTAAATAAAACTTTTAGTGGGCTTATTGAAAGGATGACACATGGATAATAGCAAGAGAATTGAATTAGATGCTCACAAGTAGGAGATACGTGTAATCAAGGTATTTTTAAAATTATTTTTGTATCTCACTCGTAATAGTTAACAGAGAATGAATGAATTAATAAATACATGGTTTATCTTCAGAAACTTTATTTTAGATTATAAAATGGGTATAAAGTTTCACCCATTCTTCCCTCCAAACCTATGTCAAAGATTCCAGCAAATCATCTAATTGACGTGCTCAATTTCCATTTCACTTCCTCAATGCACCAGCAGGTGGAGGTACAAGTCATTGGCAGAAAATCCAGAAGAAGAAAAAAGAAGCAAACAGCTAAAACTCAGTCACTGAACAACTGCATATTATTTACATTTGAAAGTATATCGCTACGTAACATTCAGATTTTTCTTTTTTGGATTTTAAACCATTCTGTTTTATTTTCAAGCTGTTTCAGATTATTCAGAATAAAAACAGTTAAGGATTAAACCAGGAATCTCAAGTGAGCAAGAATCCTTCATCACATCATGAAAATAGCTACAGGATTGAACTTTCTTCAAGTACCCTTTACCCTTATGTTTCCCAGCTGAGAAATACGAATTTCCAACCAGAACGAATGCTCAGGACTCAAATGATGTTATTTTCAAGTCTGTGCCTCCCAAAGTGAAGAGCTGCCAAGTGCATATGACAGAGTTCAGTCGCAGGCCAGCAATGCCATTTCCCCTCTCTCAGACAGAATGATGAATTAAATCATCCTTCAGTGGATAGATCACCTTCACATACCTCTCAAGTAGCCACTTCATTCCAAAAGAATGCCGCAATTCATATAGATAGCCATGTTTCGGGAATATACATGGTTATGTTTCTCTCTAGTGTTTATAAGTCAAGTGACATGCATGAGACTCCTAGTTTTGATGTATATTTCCTTAAATTATGTCGACAATTCATGACACAGCACATAATGATTTTATAGAATCCAGAATACTTTACCAAAGACTCTTAAATGGTCTTTATTTTCATGTATATAATCAATGAACATATATTTTATATTGCAGTACCATTTATGAATATAAATAAAATATTAAATCCAGCTGTTCATTTACATTTGAATGTGTAATTTTACTGGGAATATGATCCAACAACAGAATAACTTTAGACTGGGTTGAGAACCTGGTCCCTAACCTTAATCATGAAGCCCAATGGGGAGGGAGAGTACTCTGTGGGCAGACAGCATTGGGGTGGGAATACCCAAATCTTCTCTCTAGCCTGGCATCTCAGAGGGTTGCTGAATATTCAATGGGTGTAACAGTGGCAGATTTTGGTAATGGGTGAGAATCAAATGGCAGTGGCTGATGATGTGTTCCTGGGCATTGTGCCCATCCGCAGTAGCAGAGGCTGGAGCTACAGGGTGCAGGGTGGCAAGACTTGAGAGAGTCTCAGCTACCAGAGTTAGGGTTTCTAGCAGGACTCCTCTCCTAGCTGTGAACAGGAAACTAAGCAAAAACTGAGGTAGAAGGGTAGGGATAGAAAGACTTGGGCCTAGAATGTAGTGACTTGGTGGGCCACTTGAGGGCAGGCAGTGGCCCACCATCTACTCATTGCATGTATGGGGGGGACTGTGTGTTTTTGTCTGTTCTCCATGAACTCCCTGGTTCACGATAGCTTTTTATTGGTTCATGTATTTCAAAATGGACTAACACATTGTTTATTTTACAATTTTTGAAAAATTTCTAAAGACAAGAAGTCTTAATAGTATGAGGTTTTCTGTAGGCTCGAGGATTTTAAAGGTTCCTCTGCTATGCTAGGTAGCACCTTCAATTTATAGTCCTCAGCAGGGCTTGGTGGCTCATGTCTGTAATCCCAGTAGTTTGATAGACTGAGGTAGGAGAATTACTTGAGCCTGGGCATTTGAGATCAGCCAGGACAACATGGCAAGACCTCGAATCTGAAAAAACAAACAAACAAATAAGCCAGGCATGGTAGCACATGCCTGTAGTCCTCGCTGTTCAGGAGGCTGAGGCTGAAAGATTGCCTGAGCCCAGGAGGTCGAGGTTGTGGTGAGCCATATTCATGCCACTGCACTCCAGCCTGGTGACAAAGTGAGACTCTGACTCAAAAAAAAAAAAAAAAAAAAAAAAAAAGTAGAGAGAGAGAAAAAAAAGAAAAGCTATAGTCCTCATTTTTCGTTTTATAACTTTAAAGATCTTGAAGCAAGTGGTCACGGTAAAACCTACATACTCTTACTCCTAAACTCTCCCAAAAAATAATTCAGTAGTTTAAAAAAAAATTTAAAGATGTGGGGCAAATCAAAACCACACTGAGATACCACCTAATCTCAGTAAGCAATAACTATTTTTAAATGAAGGTATGTGCATTGTTTTTGGCCATAATCATATTGCACACTTAATAGACTACAGTTATATTAGAAACATAACTTTTATATGCACTGCAAAATAAAAAAAAAAATGTGTAACTTGCTTTATTATTTATTGTCTTTGGTGTGGTGGCCTGGAACAAAACCTGAAATATTTCTGAGATATTTCTGTACTTAGGAATAAACTTAAAACAAGTGTAAAAGGTATACTCTAAAGACCATAAAACATTGTTGGAAGAAATTAAAGAGACCCTAAAGACAAGGATAAACATCTTATGTTCATGGATCAAAACACTTAATATTGCTAACATGGCAATATTACCCAAGTTTATCTACAGATTTAACATAATTTCTATTGGAATTCCAGTTGAATTTTTTTAGCAAAACCAGTCTTAAAATTCTTATAGGAATACAAGGGACCAAGAATACCTAAAATAGACATTAAAAAAAAAGATTCATATATCTAAATTTGAAAGCTTACTCTAAATTTACAGGAATCAAGATAGTGTGTTACTGGTATAAGTATAGACATTTAGAAAATGAAATATAATTGGGCATCCAGATTATACAACCTTTACTTTTATGGTGAAGTGATTTTTGAAAAAGGTGCCAACTCAATTTAATGGAAAAATGTTTCCAAAAAATAGTGCTGGGACAATCAGATATGCAAAATAATGAAGATAGTCCCCTATCTAACATCAAACACAAAAATAAACTCAAAAGGGACCACAGATCTAAGTGTAAGAGCAAAGAATTCTTAGATACAACACCAAAAACACATGTGGCAAAACAAAAAATAAATTGATCTTCATCAAAATTATAAATGTTTGTTTATTAAAAGATACTGTGAAAAAAGTAAAAAGATTGCCCACAGAATGAGATAAAATATTTGCAAATCAAAAATCTGATAAAGACCTTGTATCCAGACTGTATAAGGAATTTTTACAACTTAAAAACAAAGGACAAACTACATTAAATGGAAAATTTTAAATGTCCAATTAAAAAATGGACAAAAAACTTAAATAGATACTCCTTTAAAGAAGATATACAAATGGACAGTAAGCACATGAAACGATGCTCAGAATCATTATTCATCGAGGAATACAAATCAGAACCACAATGAGATAATACTTTATACCCACTATCTTAACTATAATCAAAATGACAAAAAAATAAGTTTTAAAGAAGATGGGGGCCGGGCTCGGTGGCCCAGCCTGTAATCCCAGCACTTTGGGAGGCTTTTGTGAGTGGATTGCCTGAATCTGCAAGTTCGAGACCAGCCCGGGCAACTTGGTGAGACCTCGTTTCTACAATAAATCAAAAATTAGCCGGGCATGGTAGCGTGTGTCTATAGTTCCAGCTACTTGGAAGGCTTCGGAGGAAGGATTGCCAAAGCCCAGCAGGTTGAGGCTATGGTGGCCGGGGGCATGCCACTGCACTCCGGTCTGGGCAACAGAGTGAGACTCCAACTCAAAAAATAAATAAATAAATAAAAATTTTAAAAATTGAGAAGATGGGGAGAAATTAGAATCTTCATGCACTGTTGATGAGAATGTAAAATACTGCAGCCACTTTGCAAAAGTGGTAGTTTCTCAAGTGGTTAACATAGAGTTAACAAATGACCTATCAATTCCACTTCTAGGTATACACACATGTAAAATGAAAACATATGTCAGCCCATATATTTTATGCAAATATTCATAGTAGCATTATTTGCAAAAGCCAAAAAGTGGAAAAATTCCAAATGTCTGTCAACTGATGAAAGGATAAGCAAAGTGTGACCTACCCATAAAATGAAATATATTCAGCTATAAAAAAGAAATGAAGTACTGATTCATATTACAACATAGATGAAACTTGAAATAAATCTAATAAATGAAAGAAACAGACATAAAAGGCCACATATCATATGATTCCACTTATATAAAATAACCAGAATAGGCAAATCCATAGTCAAAAATAAGATTATTGCTTGCCAGGAGCTGCAGAAAGAGAATGGGCAATAACTGATAATGGGTACAGGGTTTCTTTCTGGGGTTATAAAAATGTTCTGGAATTAGATAGTGGTGATATTTGTACAAACTGGAGAATATACTGAAAACCACTAAGTTATACACCTTAAATGAGTGTTCGTATATATGTGGTATGTCTCAATTTTTAAATGGAGTTAGAGAGAGCTCTGCCTTCAAAAAGATGAAATTGATATAATTTTCCCTATTTCTCTAAATATAGCTTAAAAGCAGGGCATTATATAAAAAACACAAATAAGAAGACTTTGAAAATGTAGAGAAAATGGTAGACTGGTTAGGGACACATGGGCCTGAGGAACAACACAGAGGTACATATCCAAAGCTCTCTTTTTCCTCATTTATTCCAGACCTGACACTGGAAAAGTTGGCAAACAAGAAATATTAATGGGCACAGACCAAGAAAAACAAAGTGCCCTTTCTAGCCAAAGGACCAGGAATGAATAACTTAGCAAGACTGAAAACTCGTAGACAAGAACTGTATTACTTCAGTCAAACACTAAAGATTAAATCCATGCCCCAACCCCTATCCCACTAACAGAGGCCAAGTAGAAAGTCTAAAGTTTACTGTTGCCAGGCTCTTCATTTTCCCTACTACTCCCAAAGCAAGAGTTGTGTCAAACCAAAAGCTTTAGTGGAGATTCAAGACTTTAATCAATGTTTAGCAGCAACGTGGTCACCTCCCTCAGACACAATGTCAATTAAGACTACATGGAGAGCCTGGACTTCCACTCCCCTCATCCAGTACTCTTTACCTGAGGTGGTATCAAAGGGAATACTGGAAAGTCAGTACTTTCATCACTGCTCAGAGGAGCAACATGCCCTGTCCTTAGGCAAGATCACATAGACAGCATATGTCTCTTTCCAAACAGAGTGGTAACAACAGAATAGAGAGCCTGAACTCTTACCTACACTGAGCACTAATGTGAAGCCACCTCACCCTTGAGTGTCGATGGAGGCAGAGTGGAGAACATGAACTCCTATACAATCTGGCAAAAAGCGAAACAGTGCGCCCTGTGTGTCAGAAAAGGCCTAAAAAAACACAAGGTTTAAATAAGATCCAAAGTTCTAAAAAAAATCCATAACACCTAAAATGTCCAGAGCTTAATAAAAAATAACTCGTCACATTGGTAATCAGGAATACCTCAACTTGAATGACAATAGGTTAATCTAAAAAAGATTTTAATGCAGTCATCATAGAACTTATTCAGTGAGTAATTACAAAAATGCATGAAACAAATAAAAAAAAGTCTCAGCAAAGAAACAATGTCACAGCAAAGAAAAGACCAAGAAGAAACAAAGGAAAACGTTAGAACTAAAAACTACAGTAAGCAAAATTTTTAAAAAACCAATGGATGGATTCAACAGCATACTGAAGGGGACAGAGAAAAGAATCAGTAAACTTACAGATGGAAACAGAACTTACATAATCTGAACAACAAGGAAGAAATAGATCTAAAAAAAAAAAAAACAGAGAGAAAGAGAGGCACAAAGGCATATAGGACTATGGTACAAGAGGTAACATTTTTTTGTCATCAGAGTCCCAAAAAGAGACGAGAAAGAGGGCAAGTCTGAAAAGGTACTCACAGAAATAAGGACTAATATGTACCAAAAAATATAACATATAGATTCCAGAAGCTCAGCAAACCCCAATCAGAATATATGCAAAGAAATCTTCAGCAAGCAAGACCCATTATAGCCAAATTTCTAAAACTAAAGATGAAGAAAAAATCTTCAACCAACCCAAGAAACAACCCATTGTCTACTTGAGGAAAAATTATTCAAAGAGCAGTCAATTTCTCTTCAGCAACAATGGAGAGCAGAAATAAGTAGTTCAACATTTTCAAATGCTGAAAAAAATAACTATCAACCTAGCATTATATATCCAATGAAAATATCTTTCAGGAATGAAGAAGAAATAATGATATTCTCGGATTAAGGAAAACTAAAACAATTTGTTACCAGGTGACAAACCTAAATTGAAGGATTAATAACATATTTACCTAAACAGAAAGAAAAAGTTTTTAAAAAAGAAAACCTTAAATATCAGAAAGAAAGTAGAACAACAGAAAGCAAAAGTATAAGTAAATACTTTAAACTGAATGAAAATAAACATATCAAAATTAGTGAAACTCAGCTAAACACTACTGAGAAGAAATCTTATAGCACTAAATACTTACATTAGAAAAAAAGTGGATATATCAATTATCCAGGCTCTCACCTCAAGAAAGTAGGAAAAAAAAAAAAAAAACCCAAGCAGAAAGTGGAGATAATAAAAATAAGCGCAGAAATCAATGAAAATGTAAACCCAGGGACAATTTAAAAAAATCAGAGAGAGAAGTTGTTTATTTGAAAAGATCAATAAAATGTAAAAACCTCCAGCTATAATGATAAATATAAAAGAAGAAAACACAAATTACCAACATTACTATCAGTGTGTAAACAATAAATAGTTCTACAAACCCTGCAGACATCAAAATGATAAGAGAATATTATGAATACTAAATACATAAATTCAATAAGTTAGGCGAAATAGAGCAATTCCTTAAAAAGCACAAACTACCAAAACTTCCCCAATGTGAAAAAAGTAGTCTGAATATTACTACAACTATGAAGGAGCTTGAATCTAAACTTTAAAAAACTTCCCAAAATGAAATGCTTGTACATAGATTGCTTCACTGAATAATTCTGCTGAGCTTTAAAAAAACACCAATTCTACAAAGTTTCTTCCAGAAAATAGAAGATGTAACATTTCCCAAATAATTTTATAAGAGCGGTATTACTCTGATACTAAATATTTTAAAAGGCATAACAAAAACAATATTGCAGGCCAATATCCCTCCTAAATGCAGTTATAAAATTCTCAACAAGATATTAGCAAAGTGAATCCAACAATGTTTAACAATATATATACCCAATGACCAGATGTGATTTATTTTAAGTATGTATGCCTGATTTAACACCGGAAAATAAAAAAAATTACCATATCAACATGCTAAAAAAGAAAAAACTTATGATTCCATCGATATATACAGAAAATGCATTTGACAGAATCCGGTATCTATTTTTGTGAAACACACTCAGCAGGTTAGCAGTAGAGGTAAATTACCTCGATCTGATAAAGGCAATCTACAAAAAAAAAAAAAATCCTAAAATTAACACCATACATAATGTAGAAAAAATAAATGCTTTCCATAAAAAATGAGAAATAAGACAAGGATGCCTACTTTCACCATTCTTATCCAACATAGTACTGAAAGTCCTAGTACGCACAATAAGAAAAGGAAATAAAAGACATAAAAATCAAAAAGGCACAAATAAAAATATCTCTTGCAGATGGCATGGCCTGATTGCCTGTGTATAAAATCCCAAGGAAGGCTGGACACAGTGGCTCAGCTTGTAATCCCAGCACTTTGGGAGGCCGAGACAAGAGGATTGCCTGAGCCCAGGGGATTAAGACCAGCCTGGGCAACTTGGTGAGACCTCATTCCTACAATAAATAAAAAAAAAAAATAAGCCGGGCATGGTAGTGCATGCCTGTGGTTCCAGCTACTTGGAAGGCTGAGGCGGAAGGATCGCTGGAGCCCAGCAGGTCGGGGCTGCAGTGGCGGGGAGTGGCCACTGCACTCCAGTCTGGGTGACAAAGTGACTCCAACTCAAAAAAAAAAAAAAAGGTTAAATTTGCTGATGAAAATAAAATGAAAATCTAAACAAATGGAAGGGTATACTGTAATCATAGATCGTAAGACAACATAGCAAAGATGTCAGTTCACCCCAAATTAATCTCTAAATTAAATGCAATTCTTACCAAAATCTCAGCAAGGATTTTTGTAGACATAGACTAGCTTATTCAAAACTATACGAAAAAGCATAGCCTCTAGAATTGCCATGACAATTTTGAAAAAAAATAAAGCAGAAAGCATAGCTATCTGATATTAAAGCTTATTATGGAGATGCCAAGGTATTTCATTTTTTTTGTGGCTATTGTGAATGGAATTGTGCTTTTTATTTGGATTTCTGTTTGTTTATTATTGGTGTAAAGAAATGCGATTGTCTTTTGCACATATATTTTATATCCTGAGACTTTGCCAAAGTCCTTTATCAGTGTAAGGAGGTTTTTGACAGATTCTCTTGGGTTTTCAAGGTATACAATCATGTCATCTGCAAAGAGAGATAATTTGACTTCCTGTTTACCTATTTGGATACC
>CAUYQG010073170.1:0-41026 GCA_963574415.1 Tarsius wallacei | reverse complement strand
CAAGAGAACGGCAGACAAGCAGCAGTTCTCTAGGTTGGTGGTGTCTGGATGAAATGGCTGCCCTAGGGCAGATGAACAGTTATGCACAAGGGGACACAGAGGACAGAATCACTCAGCTTGTGGGCGGAACCCTCGTCTTCCTACATCTGCAAACTGCAGCCCTTTAAATATTTCAACTTCGGAAGGTTTTATTTAATTTTAATTTTTTTTTTTTTTTTTGTAGAAGTGATGTCAGATGCTGCATTTCACCTTGGGGCTGGAGGAACTGGAGGTTGGGAGTTGGGGTTAGGTAGAGGTGGGAGATTCTTTGACTGGAAAGAGAAGTGTAGACATTTTAGAAAGCTTTTCATCACAAAAGGTTTAGATTTTGGCACTTGCAAGGTTACCTCTCATCTCTGTGTATGTGAAGTGAACTGAACAGTATTTCTCCCTGGTTAAGACTTGCACTTTGCAATAAAGTTATTATACTGCCATGTCATTAACAAAGGTTTTGTGAAAACTGTCACTAAATAATTCATGTAACCAAAACAATATAATGATTGTGATCAGGATATCATTGTCAGATGGGTAAGCGCCTTACTATGGAACTGAGTCTTATTTTTAGGTCTAATTCAGCCTTTCTAACCCAGGCATCTTACATATATTAGGTGTTGGATAAATGCTTGCCAAAAGGAAAAGACATCAGGGTCGACGTCATACTCAGCAGGAATATGTGTACAGCTCAGGGCCGATTTAGTAAGGAAGACATGAAGCAGAGGTAATGCTTGCCTTTGGTTGCAACATCCACTCTCCACACATTGAAAGTGGTAATTACCTCAGACCAAGTATAGACAGGACGAAAATTCACAGAGATATACCAGCCACAAAGAGCCACAGCAACAAAGGACCACTAGTAAATGTTTATATGTATCATGTCCAATCTATTAATACCGTGTGTCTTCTTGAAATACAGGAAATTGATGCACAAAGAACAAGAAATAAATGACGAAAGCAGTGTTCTATCTAGTATTTAAACTGAACCCCTTATGTCCACCTCCATCTTGGGTCACCCAGCAACATCCAGAGAGCTAAATCTAAATCTAAATCCTCCTGTTTTGCTTTCTTGATCTTCTTCTTTTTTTCTGCACAAATCAATACAGCCTTTTCTGTCAGTCCAAGGTAAATTTTAATTCCAAGCAACATGGGCAAGGAAACCAAGGGACAAAAAAAAGGGAGGCAGGGAGTGGGAAAAAATCAGATTGGTTTTAAGATGCTGAATTTCAGACATGCAATTGGAGGTGACAGCTGACAGGTTATCAACTGGCAAGCATTCTCTGATCACTCACACAACAACCCCGAAAGAATTGCAGCCACTCGAGGCTTGAGACAAAGAGGGCTGTATTCCTGAGGAGGATAACAGAAGGGCACATTTGGATATTTCCAGAAGAAACTGCATGACAGTGCTGATTTCTGACTTCGTATTCTAGGGCAATGCCTTTTGATGTCCTGATTTAATGTGGTTGTAAGCCTGAACTAATCTGACATAATAAAGGCTTAATTGGCTACCTCCAATTAACATTTCCCTTTAATCTGGTGATTTGTTTTCATCTGACACAGATTGCTGTTCTTTAGGGCAGAATGCACTTTGTGTATTGTGTATTATGAAGTGATGTTCATGTTTTGGGTACCATTAGAAACTGTAAGTCATTCCTAATAATCGCATGTTTGAATACTAAAGTGACTATCTCCATGGGAGACTGCAAGAGAGTATTGGGGGACTGGACTAGTCTGCACATCAGGATTAGGGGCAGGCAGGACCCACAGTAGTCACTAAATTCCTCTGGAAGATTGCGCACTGGGGGAGGGGCATGCCTGCTGCCAGGATTAGTGCTGCAGGAAGAAATCTGTTTCTTCTTGATGATGGTGTTGTCCAGGCAGAGACAGATGGGAGTCTCTCTCATTCCAAACATTCTCACTAGGCTGTGTTTTGGAACCCAAAGAGTTGCTAAGTGTGGGGATTGCTGGGTATGTTTGCAAACTTTTATATTATCACTGACTTTGTCACACTCTCACCTTTGAATTTAAATCAATGTTTGGTATGCAAAATAAGACAGTTTAAATTTACAATGCAAAAGAATACAACCATGAAATATTAAAAGCTTCACAAGTATTTTTAATGAAATAATGTTTTATTATAATTATTAATACATTTTTACAAAATTTTACTTTTTTTAATACTTTTTATCTGGAAATAATTTTGATTTTATAGATAAGTTGCAAATATAAAAATAGTATAAAGAATGCTCCTATGCCCTTTTCCCAGAATCACTTATTGTTAGCATTTCACATAATCAGCTTTGTGATTTATTTCTTCACCCACCCACATTCCCTCTCTCCATATAAGTTATAGACACATTATTATGTACATAATTTTTCTCTAAACAAATTGAGGGTAAGTCACATACATCATGGCCCTCTACTCCAAACTTCAGGGCATATTTCCTAAAAACATGCATATTCCCCAACCTAGTCCCAGCAGAGTTAGCAACTGCAATATACCTAACACTGATAGAATACTTTTATTTTATCTGCTTTTCATACCTCATTGTTGTCAGTTGATCCAGTAATGTCCTTCATAGCATGTCTCTCTCTGATACAGGATCCAGTCTGTGGTTAGGTATTGCATTTAATTGTCATGTCCCGTTAGCCTCTTTCAATAAGGAATATTTCTATAACCTTTATCTGTCTCTTCTGACATTGACATTTTGGAAGACTGGGTTACCACTCCCCCCACCAACTTTTTTTTAATAGAACATTTCTCATTTGTGTTTTGTCTCATTACCACTTTCAAGTGATGCATTCTTCATTGGAACGTTGCACAGGAGATGTGGCATTCTCAGGGTATCACATCTGGAGACACACAATGTCCATCTGCCCCTCACTGGTGATATTAACTTTAGTCAGCCAGACAAGTGTTTTCTGATTTCTCCATGAGTTAATTATTGTGCAATTTTCTCCCCTGCAACTAATAATAGTCTGAGAGAGACACTTTAAAGCCGTGCTAATATCTAGTTTCTCATCAAGATTTCCCTCTAGATTTAGCATTGATTAGTGAATCTCGCCTAATCCAATTCTTAATAAACAGTTACAAAATTATTATTTTCCAATTTCAGCACTCCTTCTAATTTGCCATCAACTTTCAGAATTCTAATTCAATAAAAAACTCCTTTATTTATTTATTTGTTTATCATTGGTATAGACCTATGAATTTTTTCCCGATAGTTTATAATTAGAAATAACGTTTTAATTAAGATTTATTTACTCATTTATTCAGTGAATTTTTACTGAGTCCTACAATATGCCAGGTACTCGAATATATTCTAGAGATACAACTCTGAGTAAAACAAATGCCATCTGTCTTTTCCCATATATATAGACATATTGTTTATATATTTATGTACAGAGGTTTGAGGACTAGAGTCTAAAAGAACTATTATTCATATGCAAATTAAACCCATTAGTTAATTCATTCAAAAGATTTATCAAACACCAGTGTATTAAGGACAGTTCTAGGAACTGAGAGTACAAACAGGGTCCCTATCCTTAGGGAGTTTACAAATAAGATCAACAAACAAGTAAATAAGTTGTCAAAAGAATTGTAAGTTTTGAAAAGTGCTTTAAAAGGAGAAAAGAAAACACCAGAGCTAAGATACAATACATGTATCGAGATGCTTTTTCCACTACTCAAAACAGTTTTTGAGCTCATCAATTGAGATGTCTTTTAGTGCTTTGGCCGTTTTTCGTTTCACCTCTTACACTTTGGCAAAGTGTTTCCCTTTCAGGACTTTTTTGATTTGGGGAAACAAACAAACAAAAGTCACTTAGGGCTAGATCAGGTGAATAGGGAGGGTGGGACACAGGGTTCATGCCATTTTGGTCAAAAATTGCTGAGCACTCAGTGTGATATGGGCAGGTGCATTGTCATGGTGGAAGAACCAGTCACCTGTTTGCTACAACTTGGGACATTTCTTACAAATGGTGATGCAACCTTCTCAAAACTTCCAGATAAAAACTTTGGCTGACACTTTGATCTGGAGGAACAGATTCTGAGTTTACTACGAGGGGCCCACCCGTCAAAAGATAATTCTGGTTTTTTGGGGTCCCTCCCCCCCACTGTGACTAGTGTAACCTACAGTGGTTAGTACAGGGTCCTGAAGGAGGTGATATAAGGTCATACAATAGGAGTCTAACCCAGACATGCTGGGGGCCAAGCAAGTGGGAAGAAAAAGCTTTTTCTAGAAGAAGTGAAGCTGAGTTACCCAGAGACAACAAGTTACCCAGAGACTACAAGCTAGCTATTCCTTGCTAGTGCAGCATGTGCAAAGTCTCAAAGAAAGCAGGCACATATGTCCTGATTGCATAATTCACCACTGTCTCCCCAGTGCCTGCCGCACAGTTGACACTCACTGAGTATTTTGGAATGAATGAGCAGGTACATGCCAAAGACATATTTTTCCCTCAGAAGAGAAGATAACCGTGATGAAACTCAATACAAAATTCTTTATAATAGCTAGTTATGAGATTCTACTTTCTGTGCAACTTTACACTCACAACATAGCTCTAATCGCATATTAGAAAGGTGAATGGAGCAGTTTTAGAGTCTGATAGCATTAAAATACTTTTGCTGATGTCTTTAAATAGATGGGTTGTAAAGCACGTTATTTATAACTTCAGAACTGGATTCTTTTGCCCATTTAATTTTTCCAATTAACTGAAAGCCAAGTTGACTTGGCTTTGGTTCACTCTGTGGTCAAAAGGTAGCATCACAGTATTGATTAATTAGTAATGAGTCATTTCACTTATAAGGGTGTAAATTACTTATGGCAAATTTAGAGGATGAAAATTAGGCCACAGGATAGGATTGCATTTGGGTGCTGGTTTGTGTTCTTAAAAATGTCTCTGTCTGAGTGGAACTACCAAAAGCAGCAGAGGGAATCTAAGACAAGTGTTCCTTCTTCCTCTTCTGTCTCTCTGGCCTAGGTAAGAGACCTTATTTATTCCTAGCTTTCCCTCCACCCTTTTTTGGGACCCTCCCACTAAAGGACCACTGCTATTCTCTAGATCATGATGGATATGACCCGGTGAAGAGTAACATAATTAATAGAATAAGTGTGTAATGGATTTTTATGTTAATAAGATTTGGTTGTTTATTTGTATAAAAAGTTTAACCCATTACTTGTTGTCTACAATGATGATATAGAAAAGTCATGAAAGGTTTAGAATATGAACTCCTAGGTGTAACATGTGACTATGAGTTCTGAAGTTAGCTGCCTGTGTTCGGTTTCCAGTGCCCCTGCTTATTGCTTGGAGTGCATCATCTTTTTAATTGTAAAATGGGAATTTAAAAAGTGCCTATACCATAGGATTGTTGTGAGGATTAAATGCATCCTTATATGTAAAACACTTAGTGCGATGACTCACTGATGCTCTCTAAGCCTTATTTAAGCAAAATGATTCTCAAAAATGGAGGTCAGCAAAAACCCAGACTTAAATGAAAATGTCATCCAGATACAAAGTACCAAATCACATAAGCAGTTTCTGTTAACCAAGCAATTTGTCTGTTCTCTCTTCTTATCTGGTGTTCAGGATAGAATACCTTGTATAATCAGTTGATACACACTGATAAAAATGAGAAATATCTATTATTGAGAAAATGTATTTGAGAGCTCACCATGGTGATATCTCTGTGCTAGATAATATGGTACACTTAAATATGACTTAATTTTTGCCTTCAAAGAACTTACTAGTTAAATGGAGACAAGCCACGTGTCTAACAGCACCAGTACAGCTCTCTGTTGCTGTCAAGACTCACAGTTAGATAGATATGAATGTTACTTAAATATTTTAATTATTCAATGAAAGACAATGTTAGTGCTTTTTAGAAGCAATATATAGAACAAGTTATAGATAAATATATACATACACATACATATATATATGATCTCATTTTCTTTCTCTCTCTCTCTCATACACACACACATACACACACACACACACACACACACACACACACACACACAGAGTATCAACAAATTTAGGCCATATACTAGTTTATTGTGGATATCTCTGATAAAAGGATTTGAAGTAGAAGTGGGAGGCTACTTTTCACATTTTATTTCTCTGTCTTTTGTATTGATTGAATTTTTTTTATAACAGGCATTGTATATTTTTAAATCAGAAAAACCAGTGGAATGATTTTTTTCTACTAAGAACATATTGATGATAAACCTCTGAAAAAAAGCTCAATTTATCTCATATTAATGGCTTTTACCTGATAGTTATGTAATTTGTTCTTTCTTTTCAAATGAAAACTATACAATTAATTATTTGCTATAACCATAGGTACTTTTAAATTTAATTTGGGGGTGAGAAGTACCTTAAATCCATATGTTATTTGCTCTTATTTAAAAAATAGGTCAACTTCTAGGATCGTGTTTGATGTAAGAATTTGGACTGTTTCCAAGGTAACCAATCATATCTCTAGAAAGCTTAGCTAAGCTTGTATCTCTTTCTTCATTCTGAATGCTCAGCTCTTTTTATTTCCTCAGAAACCCTGATCTTTCTCTCTCTCTCTCACACACACACACACACACACACACACACACACACACACACACACACACACTCCTGACTTTGCTTGCTTTTCACCAGGGACAAAAGCCACAACAAAACTTATTGATCTTTTAACTGTTTAATGCAGCTGTTTCATTATCTTTTCTCCCTTTATATACTATAAATGATGACAACCAAATGTTGTGTGACTATTTATAAAAAGAGGTATATTAACTTTATATGAATTCCCAGGTAACTGCTCTTCCATTTATGATCTTTCTTTGTTCTTTGTTTTGTTTTTCTTCAGCATAGACACTGAAGCCTGCTAATATGTCAGTAATGTTTACAGCAAAACAATATGAATTTCCTGTTTAATTCACTAGAACGGCAATGTCCAATAGAAATATAACATGATCCACATATGTAATTTTGGATTCCCTCCACATTTAAAAGCAAGAAGAAATAGGTAAAATTAATTTAGTTTTAAATATATTCTATTTAAACTAACTTTTCTAAGACATTATAATTTCAACATGTAATCAATATAAGATTATTAATGAGATATTTTACACCTTTTTTTTTTTTGAGTTGGAGTCTCACTCTGTCACCCATACTGGAATGCAGTGGCACGCTCCCGGCCACCGCAGCCTCGACCTGCTTGGCTCCGGCGATCCTTCCGTCTTAGCCTTACTAGTAGCTGGAACTACAGGCGCGTGCTACCACGCCCGGCTAATTTTTTGATTTATTGTAGAGATGAGGTCTCGCCAAGTTGCCCAGGTGGGCCTCGAAACCACGGGCTCAGGCAATCCACTCACCTCAGCCTCCCAAAGCGCAGGATTAAAGGCTGAGCCACCGAGCCTGACTATTTTACACCTTTTTGTACTAAGTCTTTAAAATTTGGTATGCACTTTATATGTGCAGATCAGTGCAGTTTGGACTAGCCACTGTGCAAACCCTCAGTAGTCACATGTTGCTGAAAGTGACCATATTGGACAGATCTAGACCGTTACTCTTCAGCGAGACATTTAAAGATGTAAGATATCATTTTGCAGGCTTTTCTTTTCTTCCTGAAATCTAGTTCATCAACAACATGTGAAATTTACTTCCTTAGTAGAAAATATTTTATTTTCATTTTTCATAGGTATCTGTTTGTTCTTTTGATAGATTTTTTCCTGCCAATAACTATCTCTCTGAAGAAACTCTATGTAAGTAGTTTTTAACTTACTATGTCCTATAAGATAATTTTCAGAAAAAGTTAAAATCATGACTCTCATGATTTTAATATAGAATGAATTCATGTTAAATGATTTTTTTACTCATATGAGAAAACCAGGCAGTTGTTATAATCAATTCAAAGGAAAAGTCAAAACAGTATAAATTTACATGGAATAAAACAATGTTGACATGAATTGCAAATAGGGACAACACTTTTTTTCTACAAGTGAGAGAAGGTCAATTAAATCATAACCCAGTAACTTACATAGCTACAGTTACCTACAACTTACAGAGTTGCAAAATAGCTCACAAATAGTGAATAGGACTAGACTCCCATAATCCAAAGGGTCTACTATTTTATTGAAACACAAACATTTTTTTGTACAAAATCTGAAAATTCATTTAGAGCCACCTAACATTAAGTCCCAGCTTTGCTCCCAAATTATAGACTTATCATCTTGGCAAATCAGAGAGACTATGCTTCATGTGTTCATTGATAAACCAAGGAATAGTATTACATGTTGTAAAATGGTGGCCCTAAATCTGACTTACATGTAAAGTTTTGTACATATTCCAAAGAAGTTACCTGGAGGTCCTGCAGTTCGGCTGGCATTTTTGGGGTGTCCCTGTACTCAAGTGGCAGCCCCCAGATATTTACCATTCTGGCAACTTTGAATCATGTAATACCAGTGGCCCACCGTGGGATTTCCCAGAATGACATTCTTCCTTTGTCTCTTTTGTCTCTCCCGCAGTCACTACAATGGTGGCTTCTCTAGAGTGTCCTGTCAACTACTCCAATTATAATGTGGTAGCCCCAAATCTGAGAAGGCTTGTGGATAAAGTTCTTTACATGTTCCAAAGAAGTCACCCAAAGGTCCAGCAGGGAAAGACATTAGTGTATTAAAACACCAATGACAGCCAGTCTGTGAAGAAAAAATTTGTTCAGGAGCTACCAGTGGCAGCCAGTTGATAAAGAAAGAATCCACACCTAGGTAGTGTACAACAAGCAGTTTTATAGTCATGCAAGTTATTCAACTTGCTACATAGTGGTTACAATTACAGTAGGTAAGGATACTGATCACATTGTTCTATAATGAAAAATAATCAGTCCAGACAATTAGCTCACAATATTTCCTAAGTCTCTTTCCAGCATATGAGCTTTTGAAAGGAAGGTCTCCAAAAGTGCTTTTTTACCTGAATCCTTTTCCCTATAGATACAAAGACAATGGGAAGCAAAGCAGGCCCCATTCAGAAATCCATCTCCCTACACTAGGTAAGTAGGGCTGATTCTTCTCAAGCATTCTCCCTGCCTGCTAATGATGTTATCAAACATATATTGTAACATTTTGCAAGTTGTCACAAAGAAGCAGGATGTGCAAATTCCTCACACATTCCATTGCTTAGCACTCTGTTTCAACTACCAGCAAAGAAGCAGTTCCCACCTCCCTGACTTGCACAATAGACATTTAATAATAAAATTTGCCTTCCCCACAACTTAGAACAGCACAGTGATTTAGAGTAAGAAATCCATTTGCTTTCACTCTAGCAAAGCAGAAAAGATAATAGAACAATATGGGTATCCTAATGCAGAGAGAAATGGTTGATGGCATCATAGTAGAATGCATGGGACTATTGGGATGTTCCTTGCAGCACAAGGTAATATATAAAAGGGCAGTGGATCAGAAGTCAGTAGCTCAAGGTCCTCACCCAGCTCTGCTATTAACTCTTCCTTGGGAGGCCTCTCAATTTGCCCTAAATGAAGTCATATCTTCCTGATCAGAAAAGGTTTATTTTTAATTACTTCATTTAAAAATAAGAATAAGAACAGTAAGGTGCAGCCTGATTTGGGGGCATATTCAAACTTTGTAAGAACCCAACTCTTTGTAAGAACCCAACTCACAAATCTATGCTATAAGGATGCAGAAGTACAGCATCAAACTTAGAAGAGGGAGGCAATTTCTTTCAATTACTCCTTCAACCTGAAGACTCACCTTCATGTACATTTAAAAAAGACTAGCCCCCAAGGATGTTTCTGAGTCTAACATCCATCCTGTGAGTCCATGGTCACAGCCACTGTGCTCAGCTGGGCCACAAAATTTAGAAAGTATTTGCTTTGTATAGACGGAGTCTTGTGCTAGAGGCAAAAAACCAACACAGTCACTTAAACAACCCTTAGTCCTCTGTGTGGAAGATAAATCTACTGGAAAGTGCCCAAGGACTTGTTTTCTTCAGAGTGAGTGGTTCCACATCACTGAGACACTTCACTGACAGTCCATGAGCCATTTTCAATTAAACACATGATTAAAATGGTATCCAGAATACTCCCTAAATTTAATGTTAAAGATTCACTTAAACTAGAATGTCTTCTGTTAGTTAAAGGACATAAACTTTGAGTTGTAAATAAATATGTAACTTAGTTTGTCAATCTTGATAGCATTCACTCCGTTCTTTTGGAATGCTCTCTTCATTAAAAATAAATAAAATCTCCTCATAATAACTTGGTACATTTGTGCTATCTTCCCTCATACCAGAGGCAAGTAGCTTGTATCTTGGGTTAACAATTTGGATACTTTCAAGAACTGAACTGTTTTCATGAACTGGTTAGATCAATAATCTTTCTTCTCACGATCCATCCTCTATTATCTATAACAATCTTTCTCCTAATAGAAAGAAACAATCAGAATACTGGCCCTAAGACTTCCTTTTGTGCTATACCTTTCATAGTTATATTTTCAAGCACTTACTTTTTAAAAAATATGCATTCATGAAATATTATTTTTTGAAATTCCATTGACTCTTTTCAAAACTGTCAAGAAAATCAACTTGCAAAAATAAAAAATAGACAAAGAATCTGTTCTAACAACTGAGGATCATGTATTGTTTGGGAAAAGTAAGGTTAACAGTGACTATACCCCTAACTTTCTAGCCAGCACCTTCTTCTTCCAAGGTAAGGACAGGCCCAGAGGTCCGTGTGGTTTTGGAGGTCTAGGCAGCTAGGATGAAGCTGTGACCAGACCAGTTTTTTTTTTCCATTTTCGCCTCCCTCAGGTTACATTTTCCTTTGACTTGCTTTATGACAGATGGGATAAGACATGGTCATGTAATGGATCCTTGCCATAAGACGTATTCTTTCCTCTTGCTAATTGTGGTACCTATTTATAAAAATACCATACTCATTTTAGAAAGTATATTAAATGCCTGATGTATAAAGAAGAAACCTCAAATACCTCTAATCTTACCATATCACTATTTGTTGTGCAAATTTCCATGCCTCTTTCTGTAAATATATACAACCAGATGTGAGTGGAATTACATTAAGCATATTGTTCTGTAAGCTGATACTGTTATATAAAATATATCATGGAGATATTTCCATGTTAATACAGTTAGGCATCACCCTTTTCATGGCCACATAATATTTCACTGCAGAGATGCATTATCTATTATCAATCTAATTAGTCACATCAATGAACTTGATATTAAGAAATAAATATGGAACTAAAGTCCAGAAATGATACTATAGGTTTCAGAGAAGAGTCCAAAGACAAAGCTGTCTAATAGCATCAGACAGAAATTTGAGAAAGGATAGTTAAGTCCTTTCAAGCCAGCAAATAGCCAAGTGAGGAGGCAAAATACCCAGAGGTCCTGGTGTTTCTAGAAGATGGAGTGTTTTGTCATCATGAATATGATAGTGAAACTCAGGTGTGAACCAGAGACCACTGGTGGAGTTCAGAGTCTGGGAGTAGACAGAGCTTGGCTAAAGGCATAGTCAGAATCTTCAGACTAGACAAAGGCTTGGTGCAGAGGCATAAAGGCAGTAGGACATACGTGTTAGAGTATACAGACTAATGCAGGCTAGGATGTATAATCTGATATACCAAAGGCTACAGCAGCCAGGAGACAATAGGAAGGAGCTGATTCCAGACATCCACATGAGGAGTTTGGGTACCATGGCGTTTGAGGAAAGAAGTGAGAAATAGACTCCAGGAGACCAAGGACAGCATCTTTGAACCTAAAGCACAAATGCAGACCCACAAAGTGGTGTAGCCAGGACAGGAGGTCCAAGCGTATTATTTTGCAACCTTGTATTGTTATGCAAAATATATCATGGAAATGATTTCATGTCAATACAGACATTGTCCTTGTAATGACCACTCTGCCGTGGAAATCATTACCCTGTGGCCAGACCAGTGCCAGTATACGTGCCCTGGCACCGAGGGCAAGCTAAATTTTGTTGGAGCTGCTAATTTCAGAGAAAACTGAGTTATCTGTGGAGTCTTCACAACTTCTGCACTTGGTAAAGAGGGTAAGCAGTTTTCTCGTGAGTTGAAGTGATGCAGGCAGCCAAAACTCAGAAACTGGGCCAAAGTAAATCACTTGATAATTCTCAGCTCTGAAAGATGGGCTGAAAACAAGCTCTCTAGTTTTATTCCATTATACGGTTCTGGCAGCCACCCAGCCACCAGATTCTTAGCTTTATTCTTGACACTCATTTCATTCATTCATTCCTTGAATAAATATTTATTGAGCACCTGCTCAGTGTCAGCCACTCTGCAGTGTACTGCAAAGGGAGAAATAAAACAGTCCTTGCTCATTTCATAAAAAGGAGAGGGATAATACTGAACCATAACTGCAAGACAAAGAGGCTGCAGAGTTTTTCTGGATTAAAGATAAACATTTCCCTTTTTTGGCAAGGAAAGGTCAACATCATTCTACAAGTCAGCTGGAGGCTTGGAGGCAAGGGAAGTTAAGCATTGTGCTGATATTTTAGCTAGCATTTCTTAGGTATGCAGCGGTTTCGAAGCACTAAGCAAGACAAGAGTCATATTAGTGTTCGCCAGATATTTACTAGCCACCTCCTATATGCCATGCATTGTTCTAGGCCCTGAGGATACAGTAGAGAACAAGAGAGAATTGATACGCAAGAAAAATAGGAGCAATAAGCGATGTGGAAAATTAACATGATCATGATGTGATCCAATGCCCGGGAGGCTGTTCTAGATTAAGTGGCCATGGACAGCCTCTCTGAGGGATTGACATTTAAGGTACACTCTCTATGGCAAAAAGGAGCCAGTCCCTAGGACAGAAGACTCCAGCTCATAGCTTGTGCAAGACTCCAAAGGCTAGGCCTTATGTGGTGAACCTGCAGAGCAGAAAGGAGAGGAGTGTGGCTGGAGTAAAAGGATGGAAGTAGACAAGTCAGAACGAAGGGCAGGGGCCTGTTCCAACCAAGCCGACTTTGACATGCCTACGGGACCTGCAGCACCAAGCTATGGTGTGGGCAGGGGCTACCTCCAATCACCTAGGTACTCAAAACAAAAAGGAGTGACTCTTGATCCCAGCACTAACAATTGCAGTGGCACCACTGAGAAAGGTTAAAGTCCTACCTTGCTTGAAACTAATTCCATAAATGGGCTTGCCATGTTTCCATGTAGTTGTGTGGATTGTTTAGTCACTCATTTAACAAAAATTGTTGAGTGCCTACTATGTGCCAACCACAAATAAGAGTAGCGGGGAAACAGATGACAAATAAATAAGGACACAAACAAAAAATAAATAAGTAATACAGGATCAGAAGGAGACACATGCTATGGAGAAAATAAGGCTGAATAATAAATGGATGCTGCCCAGGGACTATTTTAGATCTGGTGCTCAGAGGAGCGACACATCACACTAGCGGGGACTTGGATGATGAGAAGGAACCAGCCACGTGAAGATTGTGGGGATTGAGAGGAGCATACCAGGTGGAGGAAACAGCAAGAACGATAGCCAGGAGCATGCTGAATCCAGGAAGCAGGAAAAAGACAAGAGTGAGTGACTGGAGCACAGAGAGTAAGGACAGGAGGGTCAGAGGTAACAAGAACTGAATCCTGAGGGTTTTTCGGACCATGGATATGCTGTGTGTGATGGGAAGCCCGGGGAGTGCCATATCCAATTAGATTTCAATTTGATTAGATGGTTCAATCCAAGAAAGGAAAGTTGGAGATCAACTAAAAACCTGTGACTCTAGTCTATGCAAGATGTGACAGAATCTGGCTTAAGGCAGCAGCCCTGGAAGAAGGGAGAAGCAGTAATATTCAGATGCATAATATAAGCAAGCCAGGCAGGGCTTGATGATGACAGGGGAGAGTGAGAGGAACCAAGGATGGCTCCTCGGTTTGGGTCCTGAACCTGTGGCTAGATGGTGGCAGCAGTGACTGGTGGGGAAGACTGAGAAAGGAGCAGCTGTGACTGGCAGTGGGAGTCACGGGTGACTGTAGAGGCAGTATGGCGGGAAAACAAATCAGAGAGACCATGACACCGGGGCTGGTAAGCAGGAAGCTGTGTTTATTTCTAGAACACGAGCGTTTGGCCCAGCAGACTCCAGTTGCAAAGGCTGGGCCCCCATCGCAGTCAGGTCCCAGCTTATATATGTTTTACATTGGCTTTGGGGGTAAGGGGCTTGTCATAGTGGAAGGTTTTGTACTTTTTGTAACAATAGCATCAGCTTGTGGTTTTGGCTGCAGGCACTGAGCACGCGTTACAGGAAGGGGCTTGTGGTTTTAGCTGCAGGTACTGAGCATGGCGTCTGCATTAACAAACTGGAACATTTTAATTGTGCTATATGTTTTGAAGCATTTTCTGAAGGCCCACTACCACAGTAGTAGTGTGGGAGTGTATCTTGGACAACTCACATTTGCAATTTCTGTTGGATGTCCAAGCAGAGAAGTTGACTTGGCAGTTAGGTATTTGAGTATGCAGTTCAGGGAAGAGGTCAGGGTTAAAGAGATAAGGAAAGGAGTTGTCAGCATTAAAATATGAAATATTTTATATTTCATATATGAGAGGGACCCAAAAAATGGAATTTATTTATAAAAGATTGTGTATTTATTCTTACATGTTTAAACTTCAGTGACCTTCAAAGTACTCTCTGTTTGATGAGATCCACCTATCAAGATGCTTTTTCCACGACTGAGAACAATTTTTGGACCCATCCAATTTTGATGCCTTTTAGTGCTTCTGCCATTTTTTGTTTCATCTCGTCCACATTGGCAAAACATTTCCCTTTGAGGACTTTTTTTTCTGAGGAAACCAAAAAAGTTGCTTGGGGTGAGATCAGGTGAAGAGGGAGGGTGGGGCCTGGGGATCATGCCGTTTTTTGACCCAAAACTGCTGAACGCTCAATGCAGTGTGGGCAGGGATACTCCTAAATCACCCATCATGAAATGGACAAATATGTTGAAAGAATCTTCACAGAACAAACAGACAAAAACAAAACAAAACACTGAAGCCAAACACAGCCTCTCACATCAATCCTAGCCTGTACACTGATCCCAAATGGGTTCCTAGGACACTTACCTAGTGGGGGAAGCCTGCACTACAAGGGGCCCACCCTCCAAAAGGTAATTCCATTTTGGAGGGAATCCCCCATCGCATACATTTGATATATATGAAGCACAATTGTGCTTCCTTGTTAGCATAGACTGGAGTGCCACGGTGGGGTGTGCCGAACCACATGTTCATCCTTCTCTGGGACAGCCGTAATGCTGGGAACAGGACATCTGCTTGAAAAAATAAAGAGAATCCTGACAACCATATCTTTAACAATAGAAGAAAAGAAGCATTGTCAGAGTCTTAATCTTTCCGTGCATGATTTTATTATATTTAAGCCATTTATTTCTTTCTGCTTTTATGAACTTGCTATTCAACTGCATCCTCGTATATTACTTCAGCCAGGAGGTGAAATAGTTCATGCATGTTTCTTTAAGAGAAATTTAATCATCTGCAAGATTCTTCACAATATGAATTTGCATTTGATAGTCTCCACCAGGGAATACCAGTAAGATACAGTGTTTTGATCAGATTGTTTCTGATAAAATATGAAGCTCTAAAGAGTGTTAATGAAAAAAAAGAAAGTAACTTAATCACATGTAAAAAATGTGGCTATGCCTTGGAGTCACCTTCCATGAAAACAAATCTACACACATCTAGTTTTGAAAAGTGTAGGGTATGAACAATGATGTTGCAATCCATTCCATCATGGTAGTTGTAATTATCTTTCCTGGGTTGTGTCTATGTAATTTAATTATTCACTTCAATACAGAATAATATTATTAAAGAGTAAGGATGGTAATTATTAACATGTTCTGCCCTGGGGTGAGCAGGATGTTTAATTAATGAACCACCATCTCTCTTACTTTATAGTTGATTCATTGACAAGATGTGTGCAGTGTAGCAGGTTGCTAGGTATTCTCTCCTGCTAATGGTTTATCCATGTCATTTTCTCAACCTGAGTGGGAAAAAAGTTACTCTCTATTACCCAGAAATGATCTAGGCAAAGAAAGTGAATAATCACAGAAACAGCTTGGAAGAGTATTCGTTCTGGATGACTGACAAAATGCAAAGGGAAAATATGGTCCTTCAGGACTTCATGCAAGGTGGAATCCAGTTCAAGTTTTCTTTTAAATGGTCTACTTCTTTCCCTTAGATGTTGCCTATTTTTGATGGTTTCTAAAAGATAAAGTTTCCTGAACCTGTTGCAAGAAAATGTCTTTGATAAGTGGCATCTGTTATAGTTTGCCTTCCTTGAAAACCATGAGATCTATTTAAACCTTCAGCATGAAGTAAAATTTGAAAAGCTAGCACAAATTTTACTGTAGTCCACAGTCTAGTCCCACTATGGTCCCTAATGAATATTAATTATGGTAATGAATCACAATATTATGTTTTACTTTACATGTGTCATCTGTACCTTCTTAGTATTTAATAAAACTCATAGGAAACAGTTAAGGCCAAAACCCAATAGTTTAGGAATAAACTGAACTGTGATACATACATACTCATATACACTCACATGCAAAAAATATATACATTACAGAATAATTAATAAATTCACACTTTTGAATGAAAGAAGAATGGTTTAGAATATTTCAATAACATTCCCAGCATTTTAGAAAAGACTAAAAATGTTTCACTAATATGTAATCTGACCGATTGAGCAATAAATGTTCCCCTATTATATCTGAACAGATACAGGTCAAACTCCAAACTTCAGCATCAGTAGCTCTTGCTCTACCAAGCTCAGTTAGACAAAATGTATATGTCTTCATAAGGACAAAAATCATGAGTGTGTTACTTAAAAAAAACAACAACACACAGCCAGACTCGGTGGCTCAGCCCGTAATCCCATGCTTTGGGAGGCTGAGGTGAGTGGATTGCCTGAGCCCGCAGGTTCGAGACCCGCCTGGGCAACTTGGCGAGACCTCATCTCTACAATAAATCAAAAAAATTAGCCGGGCGTGGTGGCGCGCGCCTGTAGTTCCAGCTACTCGGAAGGCTGAGGCGGAAGGATCGCCGGAGCCCAGCAGGTCGAGGCTGCGGTGGCCGGGAGTGGCCGCTGCACTCCAGTCTGGGCGACGGAGTGAGACGCCAACTCAAAAAAAAAAAAAAAAAAAAAAAGATTGTGTAGTAAAATAATAAGCAAGACAAGTAATGAGACATTGAAAGTTTCAAAAGATAAAGGTTAAAATGTTTAGGACATAGCAAAAATTTTTGGAGTCCAGGTGTTGTCAGTTACTTTTTTGTAATATTTGCAAAGACATGTTTTAAAATAGCAGAAATCAGAAAAGAATGGTTACAGTTACACAAGTCTCCACATCAGATCAGAAGTTAAGATGAATACTCTTGTGAATGTCTCAAGTTCATAATTATTCTCCTCCTCCTCTTTTTTCTCCTCCTCTTCCACCTCCTTCGAGACAGGGTCTCTTTCTGTCACCCAGGCACAATGATACCTCTCTGCAGTCTTGAACTTCTAGGTTCAAGTGATCCTCCTGCCTCAACCTCCCATGTACCTGAAACTACAGATACATACCACTATTCATATATCTATTTTTTTTTCTTTTTTTTTTTTTTTTAGAAACAGAGTGTCTCACTATGTTGCCCAGGCTAGTCTTGAACACCTGACCTCAAGCAATGCTCTCTCTTACCTCCACCTCCCAAAGGGCTAAGACTACAGGTATGAGTTACCATACCAGGTTCAGGATTCTTCATGAAACAAAATAGTATCTGTTTCTGCAAGGAAAGTGGAAACATATTTTTATTTTTATTTTTTTAGATTATTTTTCCTGGTAGATGTTAATGCAGAGTCAGCCCCTCAAGGCTAACTGTGATCCCACTTGTTAGCACCAAGGGTTAAGAGAAGGCTTGGGAAACTCAAAACTTAAAATATGGACATGGTAAAGAGCAATAATGAAATAGTACTAAGTAAAGCAGAGTGTGCTAGATGGTTGCATTACTCAACAATGCCTCCTGGTGTTCACACCCTTCTGCAGTCCTCACATTGACTCTGGGCTTGGCCATATGAAAACGCGCTGGCAGGATGCAAGCAGAGACTTGATAAGTAGTACAGCCTTGAACAGCAGAATCAGGAGAATTGACCGTATTTGATCAACAACAGGGAACTAGTGAAAGTTTTTAAGTAAAGACTGACAGGATCAAAGTAGTGTTTCAAGACTATGAACCTGATATGGTATGTAAAATAGAGTCGCATGTCTTGGGCAGCTGGACATCCCTAGAGGGTGAACATTTGTGAGGTTATTATTATCTAAGTGAACCTCTCCATTAGCCTAGAAGAGCAGCAAAGCAAAGAATTATTCAGAAAGGATCACAAGAAGAAAAAGCAGCACAGTGAAGAAGCAGGTCTCTTAGACCATGGGTGCAGAGGTGGACAGCCTTAGCCAAGCCCCTGGAGAATGTTTTCTAAGGTTGGAAGTCCTTTCATTGTCATGAGAATGAAGAACACAAGAGGGTAAGCTCACGGTGTTTGTCTTTTGATTTTATCTCATTTCTTATCATCCTATGAACGTACATGCCAGCTTATTGCCTTGGATTCTAAAATTTCTAACTATTCCAGAAGACTCAATTTCAACATAATAATCTTAATCTTTGCCTTCTCCAAATTTCCAGTATTCATGTCAAAAATCCAACATTGCTCAAATTTTATATATCGGGTAAGGAAATCCTAGGTCTACTATATAAAAAAACTACAAAAGAAAAAGTGGAGAAGTAAAATATTTTAAGAATCAAAGAACAATCATGATGCATTCACAGGGCCATGAAGCCAAGAATGAAAGTGTCAGGTTCTAGGTAGGAAGGCAGGATGACCAAAAGAAGCAGGCATTTTATGCTGTTCATGCATCAGTTGGCCAATCTGACCCAGAAGTCTACATAAAAAGACTCTCCCAACAGAGCAACAGACACACACTGCATGCCTGAGAAAGTAGTCATGAAGATTTCAGATAAAATCTTTAGAAGGTCAGACCAACAGCCAATTTGGCTCAGCTTAATGGTATTTTGTAAGCTAGTTGCATGGCGAGATAAAGGCAAGGTGAGTCTAGGACCAGAGGACAGCCTGCTATAGATCTGGCCTAGAATAGAATCCATACTGCTCCTAATTAGGAGCTAAAGTTATGGCAGAGCGGAAACTCATATAGAGAAAGAGGCACAAGGAAGTACATCCATTCATAAAATCATGTCCTGGAATACCCAGTCAGGGTCTCTCCTAAATAAACTAGGAATTGGATTGAGCCATTCTCCCTCAAAGGACTGCCCTCCCTGTTTCAGAAGCAAAACAAGTAATGGTTCACTACAGAGCGGACCAGAAATGTACCCTGGGGAGTGAAGAATCAGCTTTCAAGGTGCCTTGGTGAGGGAGTGAGGTGGGTTCCCCGTTTGAATAATTCATGGAGAGTGAGGAGAGTAGAGCCCTGAGGAGTATACATCAACATGTCCGTGATTCAAAGTTTGTGCAGCAGTTCATCCTGGGTACCCTGACTGAAGCCAGCAATGATTCAAGAGCTCTGGGGGAAAGGGGGTACAACTGTCAGTCAGTGGCATTCCTCCAAGTCAGGTGAGCAGCATCAAGGTGAAAAGGCAGTGAACCGTTCGGTGTGGGGGCCGATCAGTTGATCCCCTCCCTCCCTGGTCTTCCCACAACATCCTCTCCTAGCAATTCCCGGGACCAATTTACTCCAACCATCTGTTTTTCCCTGCCTTTGCTCCCAGGCTGCAAATGCTGCTGGAGAAAACCAGATGCCTGTGCCAGTTGGCACCACGACAGCCTCAGCTGGGTCCTGCGTGCTACTTAGCAGTCTTTTCACGTGTCCTAACCACCTTCCACTTACAGCGCCCAGAGCAGCTGTTCCAGACTCCCAGCATCCTCCTCAAGCATCCTAAAACTCTCCTCTCCCTCATTCTCAGCTACTAACCCTGCTCCTCCCTCACTGAGAAAATAAAGAGCATCGCCTCTGCGCCCCAAACCATTAGTGTAGTGCCTGAGACAGGGTCGGGGCACAATGAATCAAGGAGTCAATCAATTAATTCACTAGTGAGTGTAATAGGCAGATGCCAGTTTCTCTTTCTTTCTAACCTGGTGTCGGATCTATCCTTGGTTTCTTCACACATACGGGAGAGGGAGAATTCTCTTTCAAACCTTTTCAAGGTCAGTGCTTCTACTTAAGCCCTTGATTCTATGTGCTCCCTTATCTTCCAGGATCATTTATGTGCTTTGTCCTCTATAACTCTCTTGCTGTCTTCTGTGCTTCAGCTCACATACATGCTTAAGTCCCTGTCTTTGTCTCACACAATTGGTCTGGGTCGAGCAGTTGTTATGTTCTAGGCATTATTCTCAGCACTTTGTAGATATTAGATGGGGAAAACCATAAAACGTCTGCCATTCAGTGAAGGTGAGGCAGATAAGATTCTAATGAGACAGACAATTTAAAAACAAATGTTTATAAATACCTTAGGAAACCTCAAGCAGGGAATGGGGGCAGAGTATCCTAGGGAAGGAGTGGGGATGCTACTTTAAATAAAGCAGTCCGGTAGAGGTGACCTTGAAGCCAGGTTCTGAAGGAACTAAAGGAGTAAGCCAAGTGGAGAATGTGCATCTGAAGCAGAGGAAACAGCCTGTGGAAAGGTCCTGTGGCAGAGCCAAGTATTGTTCATATAAATCATGGAGCAAAAAAGGAGAAGGTGTGGCTGGAGGTGAGTGAGGGGCAGAATTGTAGTAAGATATAAGGTCCGTGGACCAGGTCCTGAGAACCTTTGTGCAGTATTGTGAATAAGGACATGGCTTTTTCTTGGGGAAAATCGGTAAGCTCATGAGAAGGTTTTGACCAGGGGAGTGACGTGACCCAACATATTTAAGAGGCTCCCTCTGGCTGCTGTGTTATGAGCTTAGTAGAGGGCAAAGGAAGGAGCAGAAAGTCTGGTGAGGAGATGATTGCAATCACCTGATAGAGAAGTACTGCGTACCATGGCATCCTCACTGACCACCACACACATTTGTCAAAAGGGCAGTGTTCCTCATTGCCTCCATGCTTTCTGTCCTCATCTAGTCCCATCTGGTTCATACCCCACTGCTTTTCCGAAAATACTCTTGGCTGAGGTCACAAATGAGTACCAAATGTCAAACCCAGGGGCTTCTCTTCAGTGTCGGAGGCTCTCTTATGAAACCTCAGGGCTAAAGCAAGCCCAACTGTGTCTTGACCTATTAAAAGTAACACCAAGTAAGAAGATTCCACCTGGCAGGGTTAGAGAAATCCTGACAGGCACAGAGCTTGAGTTTTCCTTTCCGATTTCCTTCAAGCAGAGTTTGCAACCTGAAATCAACAAAGGCTGACAGCTAATGGGAGTGAAGGAGCCTAGAAATGGAATGGTCCATCGAAGGTTGTAGAGGTTTCTCACTTCCACATGATAGGTGCCATGTGGAAAGATGACTCAGAGCAGCTAGGCCTTCAAATTTTTCAAAAGAATCCTGAAATCTGAAGTTTTATGTCAAGTGTCTTCATTTTCAAATGCTGATAACTGACTTAAATTTTTAAAAATATCCATGAACCAAACAGTATCTGTCTGTGAGTCATATATAACTCTATACCACTGGTTTTCAAATACTTTTAGAGGAATTTTGAAGTGTAGTGATGATGTCCTGGGCTTTGGCCTGGCCCAGGCTTGCAGTCTGCAAGTGCTGTGTGTGTGCTGATCGTAAGTGCTACTTGTTATCCCCTCAATTCTCAGCCTTAAACTCTTGCATGCAACTTTAGGTTTTGACATTTCTCTTGCTCACATCTTGTCTTCTCTTTAAGTTCCTGGCCTCTCCTTGCCTGTCCTATAGCCATGCATCTTCAACCTCAGACTGACCTTTCTGCTCATTGCTCCCTGGCTATGACTTTACTTACTTTTCTTCTGCTCACCCTACCCCTCACCAGACATATCAGCTTCTGTCCCGGTTCTCTCTGCTGGAACTCACTCCTTCAGTCACCATTTGGAGCTTTTCTAGTTTTCTGGAGCGGGTATGTACAGATGCAAATCCCTGCTGTCTCACTTATGAGACGTGTAAATCAAAAGCATCCATTTCACTGGGGTTTCAAGGATTATGTCTTGTAGGCTTATGTAAAAGCACCTAATGTGCTAGTTATGTGGCACGAAGAAACTGACTTAAATAAAAATATATATTTATTTTCCTTTCTCTCTATCCCACCCCCACACCACTCTTTCCCAGATTCTTTTGATAAAACCTTCCCCTCTTCCAGTCCTTAAGTTTTGGTGTTGTCCCCAGAGTCCTGCCATTGTGTTCTCATCTTAGCCTTTATGCATCAAGTGGTTCTTTTTACATTTTTAACTCCAAAGAATATCTATATTCTGAGGACTTATAACAAGGCTACTCTTAGCCCCTTTGTTAAGCTTTAAACTTATTTTTTCACTGATCTCTTGAACACCTGGGTGCTCCTGCACTCATCTGCCAATTACATTAACTAAGGTTAAACAGATGAGCCAAAAAATCTTCATGGCTTACCTCAACAAGAGCTGATTGCTTGCTTTTTCCCACTCTACTGGCTATATAGTCCACTGCCATCCCTAAGGTGTCTGGGGGTGAGAGGTTCTGCTCTATGCACTTTTTAGAGTCAAACTCCTTCCATCCTATGATGATGTGGCCATCTTCAACATCTTACCTGGGAGGTTACTGCAGATGGGGAAGAGATAATGGATAGATCTATAAGTAGGGTATATATCACTTCTGCCCACATTCTGTTGGGCAAAGCTCAAATACATAATTCCAGTTAACTGCAAAAGTCTGGGAAATGAAACTTAGCTCTGTGCTCAGAAAAAAAAAAAAAAGAAGAAATAAGAATATTGAGCACTTGCGTTCTCAGCTGTGCTATTTGGTCTTCTAGGATAAAAACCTGAGAATTAACCTCAAGTTCATGTATTGGATCTTGGAGCTCCACCTCAGAAAAGTCCAGCATCTTTAATTTGTAATTCCTGTCCTCCTCACCTTTCACGGGTACTTTTGTAATGATCTCCTCTCTTCCCTGGCTTCCTACTGCTTGCGTCTAGGAGAAAGCCTAGTTTTTCCCAAACCAGCTCTGACCTTTCCAGTTCTCTCCATAAATCCCTTTTTTCACTCTATGCTATGTGCCAAACTTCCTTCTTTTTCAAAATTAGCTGCCAAGATCTGTTTGTGTACCAGGGGTATTCCTGTATTCTAGAATGCCAGCCCTGCCTTGACCACTTCAAAAAACCTTGAGTAACAGGATCCATCTCAAATATTACATTTTTTTGACGCCTCCCCAAATATCTTAGTTAGAATTAATGTGCCAGTATATCCATAGTAATTCATATAACACTATAGCATCGTAGCACATTTAACTGTAGCTAATTCTATATGTCTATATCTCCCATAAGATTGGAAATTTTTTGAGGGGAAGGAACTGGTTTTATGCATAATTATATTGGCCTAATTTATAATGCCTAAGTCTTGTTCAAAGCTTGTACATTGTGAGTGCTCAGTTGATGTTTGATGAATAAATGAAACACTACAATACAAATTAGAAATTGTATTTTTAGAAAAACTTTGCCTCTCATTTTTCTGCACTGCGGAATTTTACTATTTATACTCTAGAAGCTATTCACTCCAAATCTCATTGGGTTTAGGAGGAGAAATTATCAAAAGCAACATTTGTCATTAGCCAAGTTAACAGATTTTTCTCTAAAGATTATATAGACTTTTGCAATAAATCCTTCACTACCTCTCAACAAGGTAGGGATTTCTAGAATTCGGTCTAATTAGTTGATTATCCAGAAACTGGTTGTTTCTTCCACTTCCTCTTATTTAGAGTCATGCCCAGTAAAAAAGAGAATGAAGGCAAGGCAAAACCTTCAAATCTCAATTAATCCAGTTCTGTCTAGACAAAGGCTAGAACAGACTCTGGCACTGCCCAGTAATTTCAGAATTCCTTGGTGTTCTTTTTAAAAAATATGTATTGTATAAAATTTATTTGTTTATTTGTTTATGTAAATTCTAGGGTCAGGGGATACAAGGGTGGTTCTTGTTACACAGACATACTGTGTAGTGGTGAATATTGGATATCTGATGTCCCATTCCTCAGATAGTGAACATTGTACTTTATAGGTAGTTTCTTAACCCTAACCTCTCTCTTCACCTTCCCCCTTGTTGACTTCCCAAGTGTCTATATTTCCATTTCTGTGTCCATTTAGTGATAGCATATGGTGCTTGGTTTTCCATTTTTTAGTTTGCTTAGGATGATGTTCTGCAGCTCCATCCATGTTGTCGCAAAGGACATTATTTTGTTCTTTTTATGGCTGCACAGTATTCCATGGTGTGTATACAACAGGGAAACCAACAAAAACCCAGAATGTATTTATAAAAAATTGTGTATTTATTCTTACATGTTTAAACTTCTGTCACTTTCAAAATATTCTCCATTTGGTGCAATACACCTATCTAGATGCTTTTTCACTGCTCAAAAGTGTTTTTGAGCTCGTCAATTTTGATGGCTTTTAGTGCTTCTGCTGTTTTTTGTTTCACCTATTCCATATCAGCAAAACATTTTCTTTTGAAGGCCTTCTTCATCCAGGGAAACAACAACAACAAAAAAACTCAACTGGAGTGAGACCAGGTGAATAGGGAGGATGGGACATGAGAGCCATGCCATTTTTGGCCAAAAACTGATGAATACTCAGTGCAATATGGGCAGGTGTACTCATAAATCACCGATCATGAAATGGGCAAATACATTGAAAGAATCTTCAAAAAATAATTCACTGAAGCTGAACGCAGCCTCTCACAACAACACTAGTTGGTACACTGATGCCAATGGGTTCCCAGAACACTTACCTGTGGCGGAAGCTTGTACCACAAGGGCCCACCCTCCAAAAAGGTAATTCAGTTTTTTGGGGGGTTCCCCCTCATATATCACATTTTCTTCATCCAATCATTGCTGAGCACTTAGCATGGTTCCTTGATTTTGCTGTTGGGAATAGTTCAGCCATGAACATGAGGTCAGCTTTTTTTTTTCTGGGATTTATTTTCCGGTGGGAGGTCTCTAGTAGTGGAATTTCTGAGTCGAATGATAATTCAATTTTCAGTTCTTTGAGAAATCTCCATACCGTTTTCTGTAATGGCTCAACTAGTTTACAATCCTACCAACAGTGAATGAGTGTTTCCTTTTCTCCCCGGCCTTGCCATCATCTGTTGTTCTTTGACTTTTTAACAATAGCCATTCTGACTGGTATAAAGTAATATCCCACTGTGGCTTTAGTTTGCATTTCTCTGATGATTACTGATGTTGTGTATTTTTTTATATGGTTTTTGGCCACTTGTGTGTCTTCTTTTGAGAAGTATTTATTCATGTTGTTTGCCCACTTTTTGATAGGGTTGTTCTTTTCATTCCTTGTCCTATTTTTCAAGAATAATTAGGAATTGGCCTCATCATTAAATGAGATATACCAAGAACACTGTCTTACCAGCCAGCTTCTCTGCGTCATATCCAACTGTAAGGTCAAGGTAGTACATTAAAATTATTTACACCCATGGCCTCATCTATTATCCTATGTAAGTGACTCTCAAATATATGTCTTAAGTTTAGACTTCTCTTTCAAATTCCTTATATCTAATTGATTCTTGTCATTTCCACTTAGATGGAAATGACAAGAATCTCCAATTCTGCATGCCAAAAATGGAATTAATCACCTCACTTTCAAGCTACTGCAACTCCTCTTTTCTCTTACTCAATTAGTAATAACATCATTACCCCAGTCAGACAGGGTTGAAAACACAAGGTCATCTTTGACAGTGTATGCATTCTATCAATAAGCATTTACTAAGCTATGTTCATTCTATCTCTGCTAACCTACTTATAATAAAATCTCATGCTACTTTTTTTTTTTTGAGAAAGCTCTTTAAATATAGGTAGCCGAGAGCTGAAAACTCATAAGGTCAGCCTCAAAATGGAGAATCCAATCCAGTGCCAACAAGACAGAATCATGGAGATAAATGGAGTTAATTCAGGTTCTCACTCTGGCTCTTGACTGTCTTGACCGTCTTGACCATCAGGTCCAAGTATTGATATAACTTGGAAGGCACTTTGTATCTCAGAATTCTGTGAAGTCAACAACAAGAATGAACACATTAGAAATGGTAGACTTGTCAAGAATGAACCCATTAAAGATTATTGGAAATATAAGAGAGTTAAAAAGGGTATTCAGAGGAGCCAGAACTGAATCAATGGTAGATTATTTATGTATACTAGGCCATTCAGCTTCCTAGTTACACAGTGTTTTAGGGAGAATTGAAGGATTATAAAATATTTGGGAAACTTTAACAAAGGTGCTTAGCTACATTTCTTAAGGTACATAGCACCAACAGGCAATGTAGACAGTATCTTGAACCTAATCCACAGTTAGGATCAGATATCCAGAAAGACCTATCTGGGAGCACTTTGCACAGAGGAAGGGAGATGCTGTGGAAAAATAGAAAGGACTGTGACCCTCAAGCTCAAAAACTTCTGGTGCAGGGACTACATCTCACATAGGTGGTCATGAACTCAGAAGGGTATTTCTGCTGGCCTAAAGCTGAAAAGCACTGAATCGCAAAGAAATAGCAGAGGTCGATAGCATCATGGGAGCGCTCTTGACAGCACATTGTGGCAGCAGAGCAACAGTGGTCAAACAGCAAATGATGGTTAGGCCTGTGGAATAAAAATAAATGAGACTGTAGAGGTAGCAGTAAGAGCTTCAATTACATGAGACAATTCCCTCTTCTAGAAGTGAAATGAATGATTAGCTTGAATAATTTGGGCGATGCTTCCAAATTTGGTTTCCTAAAAACCAAAGCATTGCAATTTAGAAAACCTCTGAAAGATAATCAGTTTATACTCACTGATAGGAGAGGCCTGGGTCTTAGTAATTTATATATTTAAGTATAACAAGTTATTAAAAATAAACCTTGAGTCCAAAATCTTTTCAAGTCTTCCTCGCAAAGGAAATAATAGCGGTCTAATCTAGATATTTCTTTGTAACTTACATACAGTTTTTGTCCCCAAATCATCTAAGTCTAGATACCTTTTTTCTTAGTCCAGGGTCCTTAATATGTGAGTTTTGCTCTTTTATTATACACTTGCTCAGAGTATTATCTTTACGAACTGGGAGCTTCCAACATATTCAGCAAAATGCAGACTGCAGCTGTGTAATGATGCCATGCTCTAACTCCCTAGACAGAATGAGCCTATATTTCAGGTCTCTGATGGCCATGTTGGTGGTGGTATAGTCAGTGTTCTGGAATCTTCTGGAGTCCTAGGTGAAACCTTTTCAATCTTCCTTTGAAAGAACGTTGCTTACTAAAAATGGGTATCTCATTGTAATGAAATCGTGACTAACACAGTATATCTAAGATGAGATGTTACTATTAATCATATCTTATAGTCTTCAATTATATACTGGCTATAATTTTATTCAGATCCTCTTCCCTTCTCTCTCTTCCCTCTAAAATTCCAAATATTTTTTTTTTCTGAATTAGACTCCAGCCCTGCCTTTGAATAGTAACTTGAACAACATAGTTTCTTTAGGCAAGAAGAAGCCCCTCTAAAAATAAATAAGTCAAACAAATAAGGAAATTTAAAACTGACAGCAGAAATACTCATAACCGCTCCTCAGTGTCACACTTGACACCACACAGTGTCAGGTGTGTCCTCTAGTATTTAGTGTTCACACATATCCTTTTTGCCAGAAAAATGGCCTTCTGCTGGGTAGATATGATTGACTAAAATCAAGATTTGCTTATTTCCCTCCCTGCTATTGCCTTAGTTTATTTCTTTCACTTCAACTTATAGAAGTCTCCTAATTTGGTTTTACTACCTCCAATCACTTCCTTTCTTTTTCTTTTTTTTTTTTTTTATGAGTTGGAGTCTCACTCTGTCACCCAGACTGGAGTGCAGTGGCCGCTCCCGGCCACCGCAGCCTCGACCTGCTGGGCTCCGGCGATCCTTCCGCCTCAGCCTTCCAAGTAGCTGGAACTACAGGCGCGCGCTACCACGCCTGGCTAGTTTTTTGATTTTTATTGTAGAGATGAGTTCTCGCCTGCCCAGGCGGGTCTCAAACCCGCGGGCTCAGGCAATCCACTCACCTCAGCCTCCCAAAGCACGGGATTACAGGCTGAGGCACCGAGCCCGGCTACAAATGTTTTCAGATGCTAACATGCACTGTGGTTAACGTGAGGTTTAATCAGCTGGGGACACATTTCCACTTAATCTGATTCTGAAGCATGGTGGCTCATGCCTATGATCCCAGCACATAGGAGGCTGAGGTGGGAGGATTGCTTGAGTCCAGGAATTTAAGATCAGCCTGGGCAACATAGTGAGACATCCTGTCTCTATTTTATTTTTATACTTTTGTTTTTGTGGGGGTGAGGGTTTGAGTCAGAGTCTTGCTCTGTTGCTCAAACTGTAGTGCAGTGGTATAGTTCATGGCCACGGCAGCTATGACCTCCTGGGTTCAGGCGATCCTTCTGCTTCAAACTTCCAAGTAGCTGCAACCACCATGCCCAGCTAATTAAAAAAAAAATTCATTGTAGAGACAAGGTCTTGCCGTGTTGCCCAGGGTGGTCTCAAACCCATGGGCTCAGGATCATCTCACCTCAGTCTCCCAAAGTGCTGGGATTACTGGAGTGAGCCACTGTGCCTGGCTGTCTCTTATTTTTTAAAAATATATAATAAAAATAAAAAGTAAATAAATCTGATTCTAATAACACATTTAACTACCTCCCTACCTGATGACACACATCCAATCTTGAGGGAGGAAGAGGTATTTGGGAGTAGTATCATTTCTTGTTCAACATTGAGGTTTGAAAGCCCTTCTGAAGAAACAGAAATGGCTGCACTTGGGGGAATTTTGAGCATGGGTAATTGTGCACCCTGCTCCTGACTGGGGAGAGGGGAGAGCCCTTCCTCTGTGCTGCTCGGAGTGTTCAGATTCCCGGTATGTGGGTAGACCGGATTTCTTTCTTTTTTTTCTTTGAGTCAGAGTCTCACTCTGACAGCCACTGCAGCCTCAACCTGCTGGGATCAGGCGATCCTTGCAACTCAGCCTCACATGCTATGTGGGCTATCCCAGAGAGTCTAATGTGTGTAGCGGGCTGTGGGATCGAGGTGTGTGTAAGTGCACACTGTGATGTTTGCACAGTGGCAAAATCGCTTAACAACACATTTCTCAGAATGCATCTCTTTCGTTAAGCAATGCATGGCAGATACCCAGGTGGGAAAGTCTTCAGGCAGAGGAAACACATCACAATAGTGTCTGAACGGAAAATAGGTCTCATCACGTGTTGACACCCATGCAGAGGTGGTGGTTGCCTACAGCTCTGTGTTGAGGACTCTGAGCCCTGCTCCACTTTCCCTAGTGATGTGAATCTTGTGAAAATGAGCTTCTCTGCATCCCACGTGTCGTATTGGGACCCTGTGTCCTCCTCACATGGATTCATGAGGGCTAAACCAGGGTTCGAAGGTTGTCAATTCTCTACCTTGACTCTTCTTCTTGAGGTCAGGGGCCAGGGAGGCAACATTTTGCACAGAAGCTTCTAATGTTCTTTGCTGTAAACCCTCCTTTCTAATGCAAAGCAGGAATTGGTGTGGGCTGAATTGTTTCTGCTCAAAATTCATATGTTGAATCTCTAACTCCAGTATGCAGGACTGTAACCATATTTGGACACAGGGCCTTTAAAGAGGTAATTAAATTAAAATGGGTCCTGGTGTCCATGGAGGAAGAGAGGAGGACATACAGAGAGACACCAGGGACCGGGCACAGTGGCTCGTACCTGTAATCCCAGCACTTTGGGAGGCTGAGGCGAGAGGACTGCATAGCGTGTGACTGCTGAACTGGAGGCAAGTATGACACAGTGGCATTTGTGTATCTAAACATACCTAAGTATAGGAAAGACGCAGTGAAAATATGGCAAAATCCTGAGACCATTGTCACATATGCAATCTGTCCTTGACCAGAATGTCACCTGAAATGTCATTGTGTGACTCATGACTGTTGCAGGAGTGAATCAAGAAAGAGAGAATGATTTGCCTAGTTCAGGTTTGTATGAAGAAGTAATCCGCTTTGAGTTTTCTAAATTGGAATGGAATTCATCTGGGGAAGCTCATTTTAAGGGTTCCCACCCATAGTGGCAGTGACAGAGAGCCCTTCTCGTTCTAGACAGAAGAGTTGACGAGATGCATAGGCTTATTAAAATCTTCTTCTTGGTCAGGCACCATGGCTCAAGCCTATAATCCCAGCACTTTGGGAGGCCGAGGTGAGAGGATTTCCTGAGCCTGCGGGTTTGAGATCAGCCTGGGCAAATTGGTGAGACCTCACCTCTACAATAAATCAAAAAATTAGTCAGGGATGGTGATGCACACCTGTAGTTCCAGCTATTTGGAAGGCTGAGGTGGAAGGGTCACCCGAGCCCAGCAGGTCAAGGCTGCAGTGGACGTGAGTGTGCCACTGCATTCCAGCCTAGGCGACAGTGAGACTCCAACTCAGAATAAAATAAAATCCTCTTCTAGCAACCTGTGGTTTTTTGTTGGGGATTTGCCAGACGAACTCATTCCATGGAACAGGTTTTATGGGATAGAGACTTGGAGTTGAAGACAGGGGACATGAGCTTTCACAAAAGCAGGTCTAGAAAGAGTGGTTGGAATTGTGACAGAAGGTTTGTGTTACAAGGGGACACTGGGGAGGGGACAGTAAGAGTGTCAGGAATACCATGAAATCCTTGATGAATATAGAAACCAAAGCTGAGAAATTCTGGGGCCTTTCCAAGCTGCACAAGTAGTAATACTTAAAGGGAGTCTTTGAAGGGGTATTCTCAGCAAATGTGGAAGTGGGTATGTCCACACTCTGCACTTTTGAAAGACTGTTTACTTAAAAAGTAGTTCACAAATTTCGGGAGGTGCCTTCTCAACAAATTCAATCATTGCCTTTCTGTTTCAAATGTCAGGTCCCATCATGTTGTGTTAACTGTGGCGATACAAATATTCCTTCATTAATCCTCAGTGAAATTGAATCTAGCAATTGAATTTTACTACACTAGATATACAAACCACTGGCCTTCAAATTATTGAAAGTTGATGCTACTTAATAACTTTCATAAAAAATTTCACTGGTGGATTATCTTCTACATAAAACACATGAAGTGAGTTATTATTGAATTTTTAAATTGTAGCTCTTAAATGTATGCAATTATCTACTTCCAACTCAATGTCGGTGGTCTCTCATTAGTGCTCATTCTCTTGGTTCATAGCGCTTTCTTCCACTCATGCCAGAAAACTGGGCTTTCTCGCTACCCTAAGTCATGAATCTAGTGGAAGTTTCTAACCTTCTCCTGGATCATTACCTTAACATTCTTCTAAGTACAATTCTAAGTGCAATCATGACTTTCCTCTGCCTGAGACTTTCTATCATGACTCTGTTATACCTGGAATAAAATTCAAAGCCCTTTGTGTGTTCCTTTTCTCTTTTCCCTTACCCCCCCCCCCCCCAACTCTCTTGGTTACTCTCAGTTGTCCAGTCACACCGGCAGGCTTCCAGGTCTCCTAGTGCTTAAGCTCATTCCTACCATTTCTTCTGCCTGGAAAACTCTTTTCCCCACTGTCAAAATTACTTCTAGTTCAGGTTTCAGCTTAAATGCAACTTTCTCAAAGATGCCTCCACATCCCATAGCACAAGGCATTTTTCTTTCTTTTTTTTGGTGTTGGTGGTGGGGGGAGGGAGTCCAGTCTCACTCTGACGTCCAAGCTGGAGTGAAGTGGCACAATCACAGCTCACCACAACCTCAACCTCCTGGGCTTGGGTGGTCCCTCTTCCTCAGCCTCCATCATGCCTAGCTAATTTTTTGATTTTGTGTAGAGACGAGGTTTCACTATGTTGCCCAGGTTGGTCTCGAACACCTGGGCTCAAGCTATCCTCCTGACTTGGCCTCCCAGCACCTGGCATTTTTGTTTCAGCACTTACCAAAACTGATCTCTGCTCCTTCAGATCAAAACACTTTGGAAGCAGGGATGTGTCAATTTGTGGACCCCTATAATGAGTTCTGCTTCATACCAAGCACCCGAAATTTGTTCCGTGTCCAAGGTTGTGTACACTACATTATACTCACAGAGGACACATGTCTTCTGAAAGTGCCTTTGGCAGCTGAGATGTCTTCCATATATGGACACCAGATTTCATCTCATCAGTTGTGCTTACTATGAAGATGAATAGCTGATGAACTCCAATTAGTGTAATTATTCTGTTTCCAGGCAGTAACCTTAGTAGTAATTGTCTAAAACCCCGAGACATTCCAAGTAATTAGTACTGATGGCTCATGCCTCTGAGCTTCCTCCCAGGGTACAGGAGTCTGTACCGAAGAATGACATTGTATATTATTTGGGGGACACAAGTGGTATGACTTGGTGGGGACTTCTCAGACATACAATACGATGAGAGGACGCTGGGGCCGATGGGAGTTCCAATCCTCATCGTTCTTCAAGTCGCTGGATGTCATTGGTCTGTTTCGGATCAGTTACTCTTGAACAACTTAACCAATGCATTTTAGTAGCAACCTTTGTGAAGTCGAGAGCATTAGGCCCCTAGACGAGCATGTGGTTTGAAATCTTTACACATGAGTGGATTGGAAACCTAATGAAGCAATAATGAATTTAGCCCTGATTCTGTGCTGTGACCATGTCCTCTGAATTGTGAGTTCTGTGAGGTCAGGAGCTTGCGCTGTTCATTTTTGGAAGTCGGTTTGCAGCACCAAACCAATAAAGGGCTGAACACAGGGGAGGGCATGTTCACGGCCATGTGACGTCACATCCTGTTCTACAAATAAGGCAACCATGCTCTACAAATAAGGCGTGTTTCAGAATGTTGTCCTTTGTTTTACCCTCTTACCCAGGAACCTGCTTGTCATGAACCTTCAGCAAGCTTCACAGTAGGGGTTTTTTTTGGAGGGGGTAAGGACACTTTTTTTCTTTTTTGGGAGGGGATTAATCACATGTGTGATTTACCCCCTCTTCTCTTCCATTTTTTACCTCCTCTTTGATGATCAACATTCATCTTCCGGTGTCTCATTTCTGAGTGTCATTCATTGGTCTTAGTTTTAACTATGATCATTAGAGATAAATATTTTCGTGTTTGCCTTGAGATCTCACCTCAGATCAGTGTCTAGTTTTCTTTAGCTAATTTTTATTGGTGGAATTCTTATAAATAAAAAAATGTAGGTTTTTTACAATGATAAAAAATTGGTTTCAAAAGTAACCTTTCCTTAAGAAATAATAATGCACCTGGCATGGTGGCTTACACCTGTAATCCCAGCACTTTGGGAGGTGAAGGCCAGAGGATTGCCTGAGCCCAGGGGTTTGAGACCAGCCTGGGCAACTTGGCGAGATCTCTTCTCTACAATGAATCAAAAAAATTAGCTGGGCATGGTGGCGCATCACTGTAGTTCCAGCTACTTGGAAGGCTGAAGCAGAAGGATCACCTGAGCCCAGCAGGCCAAGGCTGCAGTGGCCAGGAGCATGCCACTGCACTCCAGCTTGGGTGACAGAGTGAGGCTCCAACTCAAAAAAAAAAAAAAGAAGAAATAATAATAATGCAAGTAAGTGTGTCTAATTCTAGCAATACAGTTTACTCATTTCAAATCATTTCTAGATTTTTTATTTAAAATTTTTATTTATTTATTTATTTATTTGTTTTTTTTTTTTTTTTGAGTTGGAGTCTCACTCTGTTGCCCAGACTGGAGTGCAGTGGCCGCTCCCGGCCCCCGCAGCATCGACCTGCTGGGCTCCCGCAATCCTTCCACCTCAGCCTTGTGAGTAGCTGGAATTACAGGCATGCGCTACCACACCTGGCTGATTTTTTGATTTATTGTAGAGATGAGGTCTCGCCGAGTTGCCCAGGTGGGTCTCGAACCCGCAGGCTTCAGGCAATCCTCTCACTTCGGCCTCCCAAAGCGCGGGATTACAGGCTGAGCCACTGAGCCTGGCTAAAATTTTTATTTTTAAATGTTTATTTGTGTAGGCTTCGGTTTCACGTACAAGACGATCATAGTTGTGATGACTGTAGCGTCTCTGTTGTCTACACATGTGAGCTGGATTGAGGCATAAGACATTCTCATACTGTCTACACGATCTATACCATAAGCTCTTGGTGCTTTAACTATTACATCAATACTTTGATGTCTTAAAATTGTCTCATTTTAAATGCATTCAGTTCATGAATGAGACTGTCAGCTGAGATTCCTTTTCTAAACAATGCCCTACCCCCTGCCCTGTGTTCCCAGGCTACTCCCATAGATAAGACCCAAAGGAGGCAGGCATCGGAAAATGGAGCGCCCACTAGAAATCGTCTAGCTCACAGGGCCCGCTCATTCGGATTTAAATTGTGGTAGAATAGAAAGGGTAGTCATGGCTCTTTGCAAGTAATTTTTTGTCTTAGTCTTTAGAGTTCCTCACTCAAAAACTGCCTCCTGACTTCTCATATGGAGAACCTTGTGTTTTGTTTGGAAGTCTTGGCTCATGTTGTAGATTGCATACTTGGGGTATGTAATTAGCTGGAGTGACATGGCATTGGCCATTGAGCAGCAGTTTATGACACAGATGAGTAACTGGGTGACGGAGATGCCTTTGGATGTGTATTTCCCAGCAGATGCTATTTTTCTTTTTTTTAACCTTCTGATGTGACTTGCTAGTTAGTGACGGTGGTGGTATCATTTTGGCTTTAAAATTGGAAAATGCAAACAGAAGCCCTAAGGCATGATGGGTATGTGTTTAGATTCTACCTTCTCTCAACTTTAGGAAATGGTCTGCATGAGTCTCAGTCTTCTTTTATCGTACGTGCATACATGCCGCATTTCACCCCCTTATATTCTTAAAGATTATTCTATTTCTTCTCTCTAAACATGTTACCGGGCTGGATGCACACTTACACATTTAAAGCCATTAGTAAAAAAAATACATATTTTTTACATGGTTAAAAGATATAAGTATTGCTTTTTGAGGAATTCATTCTTTATTGAACTATCAGTGGCATTTACAATTTCTCAGATTAAGCTTTTTAAAAGCAGTTCATTTAGCTCCAGAGTGCTCTCTAAGACTATGTTGAAAACTTGTTTTCTGCACACGAATGAACTACTGACATGAGGTGTTTCTAGTCTGTGAAGTGTGACGTGGGAAAATACAAACCGCATTAAAAGTATTGCAGAATAAATGTTTGTTTATTGAGTTGGGAGATGCAAGGACCTGTTGTTATCTTCCTTTAAGGAGCTTACAACGATGAAGGCAGGCAAGTAAACCAGTCATTACTGAGAGACAAGTGTTGGTCTGTAGATACAAGGGGGAGAGATATTAGCCAGCAAATAGTCAGTACATTAACTACGTGGGTCAGTCATTCATCTCTGCCTTTTGTCTTTTCTTCTGTTCTTAGATCCTCTTTCACTTGATTAAGCCATGTGAGATATCCCAGTTCAGTTGGCTGTTGTTTAAAGAGTTTTATGTAAATATCACTCCAGAGCATATGGGAGAGTTCAGCATCTGTTACATTTAGTTCAAAGGTCCTAATCGCTAGATAGAAAAGAGATTTATATATCATGCGTTTCTATCAAAACCCAAGTATTTTGGGATTAGACATTGAAGGAAAAGTCTTCCAAGAATAGCTCATTCTTAAGACATGCTTCAGATCTTGGACAGTGCTCTCACAGTAACTGTTGAACCCCTTGGGAAACGTCTCCAACTGGTGCCCCCTTCCGACCATTGGGACTGGCTGCTGAGCTGGAGAAGCAGAGGAAGAATTGCTATCACTTCTATCTTCAAGATTCTGAGAAAAGCTGACAATAGTTTGCAAGATCCTTCAAAGGTTTACTCTCAGAAAGCTGTTCTCTGAGTCGGAGGAATGAATGGTGTTTTTCCTTTGTTCTAGAGGAAGATATCATCTCTAAGAAGACAAGTTAGAGGTACATGGCATGAGATATACAATGAAAGACAGGCTCTCTACAAAGAAAACATTTTTGTTTCTTATAAAACCTGTTTTAGAAGTGTTAATTCCAGAATTTCATTGTGCGCTGAGTGAGTTCACAGAGCTAATGTTGATTTTGAATACTGATCACTTTTCCATTAATGTTTTTCATAGGGATTATATTTCCTTACACATCTAGTCAGTTGTGCATGTCATTCTTGACCTAGAGTGCTAGTGTCTCTTGACCTCTGAATTCTTTTTTTTTTTTTTTTTTTTAAGGGACAGGGCTTTCGTTATGTTGCCTAGGCTGGTCTTGAACTCCTGGCCTTAAGCGATCATCTTACCTTGGCATCCCAAAGTGTTGGTATTACAAATGTGAGTCACCGTGCCTGGCCCTCCTGAATTCCAAATAGCTTACCAAGGTAGCTGAGACTCTTGACCATTTTTTGAAGTTTTCAACAGCCTTAGGGTGGGATTGATAACCAGTCTCTTATCGTTCCTCTACCTCTCACCTTCTGGTGATTTTACGACTCATTATCTGTGATGCATGGTGATTTCTTGACCTCACAGGGAAACTCCTTGGATGTCGAAACCCTGGCTGTGTGATTTTTGTTTTCCTGGAACTTCAGGTGATACTTGGTCTAGAGTAATTATTGTTTTTTGTGAATCGCATTCATCTTTGAGACTATTGTATCTTAGGGGAGAGAGGCACTAGTGATTTCTTCTATATATTTAACCCAGTGTTTACATTTGTGGGGATTTGGGACAGATCATCTCCAGGGCCAGTTTCCTCGTTGCTAAAGTGTTGCAACTTTCTGTTGATGTGTTCTTTTATGCAGTTTGATGGTTACTGCATATGTCCTAGGAGTAGTTCCTAAGAGTTTAATTTTCATGTCATGGTTGAAAAAAACAAACATGTTTCAGAATTAAAATTAGTAATAAGAATCGAGATCCTGATGTATAAAAGTTGAGTGGGTCAAATATGGTGAGTAATGCATTCTTTAATTAGATCTATAGTGTATGAAAAAATTTTAGTGTTTTTTATCTTCTAGTCTTTAAAAAAATTTTTTTTTAGTTTTAAAGATGTGGGGTACAGTTCAGGGTTAGGTATACAGATGTTCATTATGCAGGTATCCTTGTTGATGAAGTGTCCTCCCACTCCCCGACAGATTCCTACTACTGCCAATCCCACCCCTCCCATCTTCTAATCTTAAGAAAGACTTAATAGGCAGTCTTGATGTAAATAAATCACAATCTGTGTATCCAAAAAGCTGCTTATGCTACTGTGTAATTCCTCTGGAATTTTCAAAAGCTGGAATTTTTCTGAATGCTTTGAAAGTTTGCTAATGGAATCTTCCAACCTACACTGCAATAAACAACTAAAAATTCTTCTGGGAAGTATTGCAAGGAAAACTGATAAGGCTGTCTGATGAAGGAGCTCAAAGAACCTTCCTTGAGCTCATCCGGAATGCTTTTCTTTTCTTCTTTTTTTTGAGTTGGAGTCTTACTCTGTCACCTAGGCTGGAGTGCAGTGGCACGCTCATGGCTACTGCAGCCTTGGCCTGCTGGGCTCAGGTGGTCCTTCTACCTCAGCCTTCCAAGTAGCTGGAACCACAGGCATGCGCTACTGTGCCCAGCTTATTTTCTGATTTATTGTAGAGACAAGGTCTCACCAAGTTGTCCAGGCTTGTCTCAAACTCCTGAGCTCAGGCAGTCCTCTCGCCTCAGCCTCCCAAAGTACTGGGATTACAGACTTGAACCATCCACCCGGCCTTTTTTAAATGAAGGCCTAGACTAAGCATCTGTTCTTAACCTTAGAGACTCAGATAGTGTTCATTTTGAAGAAGGAGAACGGCCTACATGTATGGTTGAATTTGGAGACATTACAGGTATAGGCCTCTGGAAATGAGATGCTTACATGGGTGCCTAACCTGGTCCTTGCTAGGTGGCTGTCCCCTGACATTGCCTTCTAAAGTCAGATGACCTATAGTTCTCAGTGTCACCAAACCAGCGGGGAGCATAATGCATGGGTTAAGAGGCTGTTTAATACATGAATGCTTGCTAGGAGGATTGCCTGGCTTTTCCCAGTTCTCAGTCACATTCTCTTTCTTGGTTGGATCTAAGCAGTTTGACGCTTCTACTGACGTTTTATTTGGTTTGTGACTTGGAATACTTTTGTGAATGATACCCATCCTGTTGTCCAGGTGCCTCTCTATTTGTTCTCTTTTGAACTGTTCTCCCTTTTAAAAAAGTGTTGGGCTTTTCCTGAAAATCTTCCAGATTCCTTTGGGTTCTCCTCATGGTCTCAGCTTTCATCTGCAGAAAAAGTGGTCACTGTTTTCAGCCAACTGAATTGACGTAGCCGGCTGAGTTTTTATTGAAACCAAAATAAAACTTCAAAGAAACGGAAGAAGCTGGAGCCTCCCTCCTCTGCCTTTCAACTAACACCTACCGATGTTTATCTGGGAGATAATTTGATGTTTATTTGATGAAACGTGTAGTTAAGTGTTAATGGAGACTAATATAAAGCTTCCAAATAGCAAGGGGAGACCTCTGATACTCTGTGCCTAGCATTTGGTGCAGACGCTCTATGGAGCCCATGAAAACTAGGATAAAAATGCTTGCCTGACCCCAAATAGTTTCATCAGAAGCATAGACACATTCAGCTCAAACCTGAATTTGACCCACCATTTTTCTTCACCTTTTATCATGCTCTTTTCAAGTGCCATGAACTGTTCGTAACTTCTGATAAATATCCGATGTGTGGAGTAAATTATATGACTATTTAAGCATGACTCACAACGGTTTGTATTTAAATAGTGATTTGACTTAGTGAGTGTTCAAAGAATATCTGGAAATTTCTTTTTGAGTGTCAATTATTAGTCACCTACTTTCTATTCAACTTTAGTTATCTTTGGTAAATTTTAATATCTTTCCACTCAAATTAGGGCTTCCTGGCTTTCTGGTAAATGGGTAGGGAAGAATTGTGCCTGTTCATTTTTGCTGTGTAAAAAGCTAGTTTAGTTTGGTTCATCCAATAGCGTATATTAATGAGTTGAGGAATTATGCCACACAACTCCTTTTTTTCCAAGAATAGTCAGTCAACACTTGGCTCGCTGCTTTTAGCTCTTTCTGAAAGAAGGACTGGGAATTGTTAAAAGTCTCTTGTTCACTTTGTTATGTGATTGTTGGGGTCATCAAACTCAGAGTAAAGTAGGCCAATGTTAGTACAAGGAACAGGTGGCCATATTTTTGGTGATAACTGTTGACCTCACACTCACCAGGGTTCTTGGTGTCAATGTCCTAGGATGTGTTTAGATGGCCTAGGCTATCCATCTTGTCATGCTGCTTTATCTTGCTTCCAGAGTGTTGTAGAGTAAAGCTCATTCCAGTTAAGATCCAGTCAGAAATTCATATATGTGCAGGGTATTTGCATCTGATAATGTCTTTTCACCATTGAAAACACAAGCTTAAATGAGTGAAGTAAAACCCTTCTAGTGTAGATGGCTCCCCACATCCACCAATTTGTACTAATCCAAAGTCATCTTTGCTGGTGACCACCATGATGGAGTCTTTGGAAATGTCATCCCAGTAGAGTGGTGGTGTTTGCTTTTTCTCTTCATTAGTCTAGTTCTGTAGTCAGATCTGTTTCGAGAGACTTAATTTTAAAATGGCTGTGTGAGCTGGGCTCGGTGGCTCAGCCTGTCATCCCGCGCTTTGGGAGGCTGAGGTGAGTGGATTGTCTGAGCCCGCGGGTTCGAGACCCGCCTGGGCAACTTGGTGAGACCTCATCTCTACAATAAATAAAAAAATCAGCCGGGCATGGTAGCGCGTGCCTGTAATTCTGGCTACTTGGAAGGCTGAGCCCAGCAGGTCGAGGCTGCAGTGGCCAGGAGCGGTCACTGCACTCCAGTCTGGGCGACAGAGTGAGACTCCAACTCAAAAAAAAAAAAAAAGGCTGTGTGTATGATTTGAAAGTATTTTGGACTCTAATACCCAGTGTGATGGTATGAAGAGGCGGTGCCTTTGGGAGGTCCTGAGTGCTCCACCGTCATGCATGGGATGAGTGCTCTTATAAAAAAGGTTGAAGAGAGTGCCCTGACCTCCTTTTGTCCTTGTTCATGTGCTTTCCAGCCTCCAGAACTGTGAGAAATAAATTTCTACTACCTAAAAATTACCCAACCTAAGCTATTTTGTTATAGCAGCAGGAGCAGACTAAGACATCTTACTAAACAAAATGCCTGGATTGTTGTGATTTCGATTCTAAGTTGGAAGCAAAACCATCATTACAGGGAAGGTGAAAAAGATAAAGATTTATTTTTTAAATGGCATTTCAAAACATTTAATAATCTTAAAATTATAATATTTCAAAACAAACCTTTTATTCTGTTGAACACAGGTTTGCAAAGTGCTTACCATAGGCCAAGGAGGCAGGGTTCAAGTTTTGCAAAGATTGACGTTTTAAAATACACCAATGGGGCCTGGGCGTGGTGGCTCATGCCTGTAATTCCAGCACTTTGAGAGGCAGAGGTGAGAGGACTTTCTGAGTCCAGGGGTTCAAGACTAGCCTGGGCAACACACCTCTATAATATATTTTTTAAAAAATGAGCCAGGTGCGGCAGCATGCACCTGTAGTTCCAGCTACTTGGAAGGCTGAGGCAGAAGGATTGCCTGAGCCCAGCAGGTGGAGGCTGAAGCAGCTGTGAACGTTCCACTGCACTCCAGCCTGGGTGACAGAATGAGATTCCAAATCTCGGTGGCTCAAACCTGTAATCCCAGCACTTTGCGAAGCGGAGACGAAAAGATTGCCTGAACCCATGGGTTCGAGACCAGCCTGGGCAACTTAGTGAGACCTCTTCTCTACAATAAAATGAGCCAGGCGTGCTTGTGCATGCCTATAGTTCCAGCT
>CAUYQG010073168.1:0-10247 GCA_963574415.1 Tarsius wallacei | reverse complement strand
ACGGGATCGGAAGAATGGACGTTATATTTCTATTGTGGTAGTGGTTTCATAAATGCATAGATGTGTCAAGACTAACCAAACTGTACACCTGAGTATGTACTGTTCATCGAAGGTCAGGTCTATGTTCCGAAAGCTGTTATTGATTGATTGAGACAGGGTCTCACACTCTTTTTTTTTTGAGTTGGAGTCTCACTCTCGCCCAGACTGGAGTGCATTGGCCGCTCCCGGCCACTGCAGCCTCAACCTGCTGGGCTCCGGCGATCCTTCCGCCTCAGCCTTCAAGTAGCTGGAATTACAGGCGTGCGCTACCACACCCGGCTAATTTTTGATTTATTGTAGAGATGAGGTCTCGCTTGCCCAGGCGGGTCTCAAACCCGCGGGCTCAGGCAATCCACTCGCCTCAGCCTCCCAAGGCGCGGGATTACAGGCTGAGCCACCGAGCCCGGCTGGGTCTCACACTCTTACCCTGGCTGGAGTGCAGTCAACAACTCAACAAACTGTACAGTTAAATATGTGAGGTTTATTATAGGTCAATTCTACCTTGAGAAAGCTATTTATTTATTTATTGAGACAGAGTCTCACATTCTCACTCCAGCTGGAGCAGTGGTTCAACTATAGCTCACGGCAGCTTCAGTCTGCACTCAAGGGATCCTCCTGCCTCAGCCTGGTGTGTAGATCTATAAGCACACACCACCACACCCGGCTAATTATGTGTGTGTGTATGTTTTGTTGTTTTTGTTTTTGTAGAAACAGGGTCTTGATATGTTGCCCAGGCTGCAGAAATTTATTTCATTTATTTATTATTATTATTGTGAGTGGGAATCTCACTCTGTCACCCAGGCTGGAGGGCAGTTGCATGCTCCCAGCCACTGCAGCCTCAACCTGCTGGGCTCCAGTGATCCTTCCGCCTCAGCCTTCCAAGTAGCCGGAACTATAGGCACGCACTACCACACCCGGCTAATTTTTTGATTTATTGTAAAAATGAGGTCTCACCAAGTTGCCCAGGCTGGTCTCGAACCCATGGGCTCAGGCAATCCTCTCACCTCAGCCTCCCAAAGTGCTGGGATTATGAGCCACAGTGCCTGGACAAAATTTCTTTTTTAAAAAACTATTTGTTGCAAAGAGGAGTGCAAAGAGGTCCATCATCACCATGCTGAGGCGTGACCCCTCTTTTTTATTTTTACTTATTTATTTAGAGTCAGGGTCTCTGTTGTCCAGGCTGAAGTGCAGTGGCACACTCACGGCTTACCACAGCCTCAACCTCACAGTGACACTTCTTAGCCGAATCCTTTATCCAAATGAGCTAAGCAAAAAGAAAATGCATTTGCAGATGGGGAAATTTGCAGATGAGACCCTGAGAGCTGCCCTTCATGGAGAATAAGGAAGAGAAGCAGAAGACACCAAATCACTGGATCCCATTCAACTTAGACTCCAGAACATGCCTGTGAAGCTTAAAAACATATGTTCTAGTACTTACATGCCCACACGAGGGCTGTCCTATGGTGGGCGCAGATCACTGTTTCCGTGATTCTACCACGAATTTGTTACAAAAAACAACCACCTACAATTGAGAATTGCCTTCAAGTCAGTTTGGAAGACACACAAGGAAAATAGTTTCTTAGATTTTTATTTAACAGCAAAGGGGCTGGGTGTGGTGGCTCACGCCTGGAATCCCAGCACTCCGAGAAGCCAAGGTGGGAAGACTACTTGAGCTCAGGAGTTCCTGACCAGCCTATGCAACATAGTGAGACCTGGTCTATACAAAAAAATTTTTTTTTTTTTTTTTGAGTTGGAGTCTCACTCTGTCACTCAGACTGGAGTGCAGTGGCCTCCACTGGCCACCGCAGCCTCGACCTGCTGGGCTCCGGCGATCCTTCTGCCACAGCCTTCCAAGTAGCCGGAACTACAGATGCGCACTACCACACCCGGCTAATTTTTTATTTATTGTAGAGATGAGGTCTCACCAAGTTGCCCAGCCAGGTCTCGAACCGCGGGCTCAGGCAATCCACTCACCTCGGCCTCCCAAAGTGCTGGGATTACAGGCTGAGCCCGGCCACAAAAAAATTTTTTTTTAATTAAGATGGGTGTGGTGGCTCATGTCAGTAATCCCAACACTTTGGGAGGCTGAGGTAGGAGGATCGCTTGAGGCTAGGAGTTCGAGAACAGCTTAAGCAACATGGTGAGACCTTGTCTCTACAAAAATCAAAAAATTAGCCGGGTGTGATGGTATGCACCTGTCATCCCAGCTACTCGGGCGGCTGAGGCAGGATCGCCTAAACCCAGAAGGTCAAGGCTGTGGTGAGTCGTTCGTTATTGTACCACTGCACGCCAGCCTGAGTGACTGAGTGAGACAGAACCCTGACTCCAAAAAAACCCCCAAACAAACAAAAACCAAAAAGCCCTTATGAAACCCCAACAACCCACCTTAACCCCACTTCTGGGCTTAGTGGGGAGACAGCTATGTAAAGCAGGATGAGTGGCAACATCGATGAATGAACAAAAACTGCACGCTGATGTCTTTCAAGGGCAAGACGGCCAGCTGACGGTTAGCAGTGGGTCCTGTAGTAACCCAGGGGCCAGGCCACGTGGCCGTGTCCCACCCTCAGCATCAGTGTAGAATTAAATGAGACAGAATCCTGACAAGTGGGAGTTTCAGGGAAGCATTAAAAATATGAATGCCAGGCAGGTGGGGAGGGTGTTAAAATAGTCCATCTAAAAATAGTCTAATTCCTCCCAGTGGCCAGACCCTCTTAGGTTTCGAGTTCATTTGGGCTCACGGGTTGTCTGCCGCCTCCTTTGACTTTATGGGGCCTGGATGAGGAGGGCTGAGGGTCTCCTCCCCTTCCCTCTATTCAGCCATGGCCCTGCAACTTCTGAGGCTGAGCCCAAGAGCTGAGGGTTTCAGGGACCGGGAAGAAAATGTGGAACAGGAGCTGCCGGAAGTTGAAAAGGTCTTGGGAGAGATTTAGAAGGAATGTTCATAAGTGTCTATTTTTTATTTTATTTTGATTTTTTTTTTCTTTTTGTAATTTTTTTAATGCTTTTGTGTCAGAGTCTCACTCTGTCACCCAGGCTGAACTGCAGTGGCATGCTCACAGTCACCACAGCCCCGATCTGCTGGGCTCAGGCAATCCTTCTGCCTCAACCTTCCAAGTAGCTGGAACTACAGGTGTACACCACCATGCCCGGCTAATTTTTTTACTTATTGTAGAGATGAGTTCTCGTCAAGTTGCCCAGGCTGGTCTCGAACCCGTGGGCTCAGGTGATCCTCTCACCTTAGCCTCCCAAAGTGCTAGGATTATAGGCATAAGCCACTAGGCCCAGTCTGTAATTATTATTTTTTTTTAGAGACAGGGTCTGACTATGTTGCCCAGGGTAGTCTCAAACTCCTGGCCTCAAGCGATCCTCCCTTCTTAGCCTCCCAATGTCCTGGGATTACAGGCATGAACCCCTGCGCCTGACTGGAACGTTCACTAAGTCTTTAAGTCTCACTTGATTTGTCTCCCTTCAGACAAGGGAAGAATGGCAGTGGGGTCAGGCATAGCATTCCCAGACACTCTTGGCATCTCCTGTGTGCCAGACCCTCACACAGCGAGGCCCAGTGGACACAAAGGAGAAAGAAGAAAGCAGGCCGGAAGAGCAGAACCTCGCATCTACTCAGCTGCAACCCAGGGCAACGGTCTGGAGAACCAGACTCCATTCTCAGAGCTCATCCAGGGGGCTGGTGAAGACACAGCCTCCCAGAAAATCTGAGAGTGGGCTTCAGAGCCCAGGCAGGGGATTGAGGTGGCCAGACTTATCCTCCTGCGGGAACTGGCCCTGATGAAAAGCTTGACCGGGCTCCCGGGGTTTACACCATCTGACCCTGCACTCTTGCCCTCCTCTCCCATCCACAACTGACTGAAGTGGGGGGTGGTCTTCCTGGCAGTGTCCTAGGCCCTCAGGCCATCTGTGGACCTCAGGGGCTGGGCCACCTGGCCTTCCGCTAGACAGTGAGAGCCTGCCTTGAGATGGTGTCATTTTTCACGCTGCTCTGTTGAATGTCCCTTTCTCCCAGAGATTTGGAGGAGGCCAGACAGGCTGGGACTAGCCAGAGGAGAGGAGGTGATTAGGCAGAGAGATGCCCAGGCAGCCAGTGAAGAAACTGGGGGGTGGCACTCCTGGAGGGGCCTGGGGCATGGTGGCTGACTCCATGGCAGGGTCTGCAGCCCCTTCCCTGGGAGACTGGGTCCCCTTCAGCTCTTAAATGATCTGTGAGACACTCCACATCACCCTGCTCGGCACACGCCCAGACTCACCCCGAGTCCCCCTAAGCTGAGTGTGCTGGAGGTTTCTGATTTGCAGACAAATGAGCGGAAGGGCAGTCTCTCAAGAGGTTCCCAGTGTCTGCTGAGCGCAAAGGCAGCGCGTGTGATGGACTCCCCGTGAGGCGTGAAGGGTCTTGGCTTTCATGGAGCCCCTGGCCCCTTTTGGGACGAGGCAGGTGAACCCACAGCTCGGTTTCCCTGTTGGAGAAATCAGTTTGTCCAAGTTTTGAGGCAGCCACGTGGTGCAGTAGAAATTAAATCAGAGCAGGGTCCCAGGCCTGTGCCTCTCTTAATTAGCTGTGCGATATTGGCCCAGTAATTGAAGTCTGTGTCCTAGTTCTCGCATCAGAAATCCAGGATGAATAGTATTTGCCTGGATTGTATATGAAGACCACATGGGAACAGAAGCACGAAGAGCCCCGGACACGCACGGCAAGAACTGCACCATCTCATGAGGTGTGACTGAGAGTGGGAGGTGTGAGCGGTACCTCGTCAGCCCGCTGAGAGGTCCTGACCATCCCTTCTGCCAGCCTGGATGGCCTCAACGCTAAGGAAGCCAAAAGGTCAACTTCTGAGCCTCTCAAATCAACCCAAAGGCTGTGGTATCCTGCCTTCACCAAAGTTGTTGTTAAGTCCACATTTAACAACATTTGCTGAATTGAAGTTTGTTCTTCTCCCTCATCCCTTCCATGTCTATCCTCAGATATGGATATGAGTATAAGTATGGATATGGATAGATATAGATATGGACATGCATACAGATATGAATGGATCTCGCCAGTCTGGGCAACTTGGCGAGACCTCAGCTCTACAATAAATTAAAAAATTAACCGGGCATGGTGGCACATGCCTGTAGTTCCAGTTACTTGGAAGGCTGAGGTTGGAGGATTGCCGGAGCCCAGAGGGTTGACGCTGGGGTGGCTGTGAGCATGCTACTGCACTCCAGCCCGGTGATGGAGTGAGACTCCAACTACAAAAAAAAAGTATGGATATGGATACAGATATGGATGGATCTCGATATGGATATGAATATGGCTATGAATGAATATGGATATGATACAGATATGGATATAGATACAGATATGGGTGATTATGGATATGGGTATGGGTATAAGTATGGATATGAATATGGGTGGATATGGTTATGGGTATAAGTATGGATATGGATACAAATATGGATGAATATAGATATGGATATGGATACAGCTATGATATGATGTATATGATATGGGTATGAGTATGGATATGGATATTGATATGGATATAGATATAGATATGGATATAGATACAGATATAAATAGATAGCTATGGATATGGATACAGATATAGATAGATATGGATATGGAGATAGATTGATATTTATGTGGATAAAGATATAGACATGGACATGGGTATGGATATGAATACAGATGTGGATATGAATAGATATTGGTATGGATATTGACATGAATGTGGATATGGATATAGATATAGAAATAGACATGAACATGGACATGAAGACGGATACAGATACAGATATAGACGTGGCATAGACATGAATATAGATATGGATATAGACATGGACATAGATATAGATCTAAATGGATATGGAGATAGATATAGACACAGACATGATATGGATGGAGATATAGAGATATAGATATAGATACAGTCACAGATATAGACATGGGCATAGATACAGATCTATAGATATAGATGGGTATGGACATGGACATAGGAATGGATATAGATATGGATATGGATATAGATATAGAAATAGACATGAACATGGACATGGACATGGATATGGATACAGATGCAGATGATACAGATATAGACATGGCATAGACATGAATAGAGATATAGTCATAGATATAGACACAGACATAGATATAGATCTATAGATATAGGTGGGTATGGACATGGACATAGGCATGAATATGGATATAGATATATGTAGATATAGATATGAATATGGATGTGGATACAGATATAGACATAGACGTGGCTATAGACATGGATATAGATATATGTAGATAAAACTGCAGATGCAGATATGGTAGAGATAGCTATCAGGACCCTTCCAGTTGCAGGTAACCACACAACCCCGCTGACAGTGGCTTAAACAATAGCACATTCTCATCCAAGTTCCAGTTCCAAGGTTTGTTTGCTGAGCAGCCCTTCATCACCATGAGGGACTCAGAATGTCCCAGTTCCTTTCCTCCATCTTCCTAATGCTGGCTGATGTCTTCAGGCTGCCACAGGGTGTCACAGGGCTGCTTTTCTGACACACAATTCGTTCTCTCCCAGCCACATCCAAAAGTAGGATGGAAGATCCTTCTCAAATGTCTCTTCTTACTGGGGCAGAAAACATTCAGGACTGTTCTGCTCACACACACCCACTCCACGTAGACCAGCTAGAAAAGATATCTTCAGCCTCTCCAGGGGGGAGTGGGCCCTGCCAGCAAGGAAGAAGGATGGGGTGAGGGGCAGGGCATGAAAGAGACAGCCGTAGGGTGGGCAAGTGGGCTCGGGTACAGGGAATGGCTTCATTCTTGCTTGAAGCAGGAGGAATTTGTTTCATAATATTAACTGGCCTGCAAAATCATGGTGGAGGCTGAAGAAATCCTAAAGTACCCCTGCAAACCTGGGCCACCAGGTGTGCTGCTGCTTGGTCTGTGCTCAGAAAGCCAAGGGTAAAGCTGTGGTACACAGCAGCCCATGGATGGCCTGTCCTGCCTCTTGACACCCACAGGCCCAGGGACTGGACACAAGATCTCCATCCTGGCTACCGTGGAAAAACCAAACACCTCCCCAGCCAAATTTTCCAGGAGACTTGTGATTCTTCCTCATTTCAGCAGTCCAAACTTCCCCAGACCACCAGTGGGCAGAACCAAACCACAGCAGAAAACATAGCTGCAAGAGAGTCTGGAAAATGTAACTATTGGCACTCAATCCCCCACAGTACAGGAAGGCACAACAGAAGAAGGTGGAGGATACTGAACTCCAGCCCTACCAGATCTAGCACAACAATTTACTGCGTCTGCCACACTCCTCTAGCCATAGATTCTAACTTTAATTTGGGTCAGTTCATATGCTTTTGGGGGGATGTTTTTGGATCTTTCTGTTGTTTATTTTTTTTTTGAAACAGGGTCTTTCTTTGTAGCCCAGGCTGGAGTGCAGTGGTGAAATCATAGCTCACTATAGCCTCAAGCTCCTGGGCTCAAGTGATCCTCCCACCTCAGCCTCCTGAGTAGCTGGGAATATAGGCAGGCACCACTATGTCTGGCTAAGTTTTTAAATTTTTTGTAGAGATGGTGTCTTGCTATGTTGCCCAGGCTGGCCTCAAAATCTTGGCCTCAAGAGATTCTCCCACCTCAGCTTCCCAAAGTGCTGGGATTACAGGCATGAGCCATGACACCCAAGTCCAGTCCATATGTTTAAGGAGAGAAGACATCCACCTTGAATCCAGGGGTGCAGCGCATGCCAAGAAACATATCTCATCCCCTGGCCATGGTCATGACCTCAGGTAGTCACATGAAGTGGGCCTGCTCAAACCTCAGGACTTTTTTTCCTTAGAAAGAGGCTCACCCTTTCCAGTTGAACACAGAAAAATCTGGAGCTGTCACAAATACATTCCATGGCAAGAGCAGAGACTGTCTGGAAAATGGAGCCAACTGAGATGAGGCACAGCCAAGAGACAGAGAGAACTGGGATCTTAGGACATTTTGAACCCTGAATCCAGCCATACCTGACACCATCTGGGCTTCTTAGGTACATGAGCCAATGTCTTTTCTTCTTGTTTAAATCCATTTAAATTATAATTTGCAAGAAAAAGGGATACAAGAATGTTACCAAAAACCCACTTGGATCATTTTTCTGAACACACAGGAGAGGTGGTCACCGGCTTATTGGGATCAGCCCACCAGCTCCTTCAGCGTGAACTACTTGTGCTGGAGTGAGATAGTCCAGGGAAAATGGAGACGGGTAGCAGCTGGAGCAGGAGCTGTGGGATGGACAGCTGTGGCCTTTGCTTTTCTCCACTGACACCAACACCACTCCTGCCTCTGACCTGCCCACAGGCTGGGGTTGTGTTCATTTTGCTCCAAAACATTATGAGGTCTCCACATTTTCTCTGGGGATTCCACTAAAAAGTAATAATATCAGAAGATGCATATGTATATATATATATATATATAGAGAGAGAGAGAGAGAGAGAGAGAGAGAGACTCACTCTGTTGCCCAGGCTGGAGTGCAGTGGCACGCCCACAGCACCGCAGTCTCGATCTGCTGGGCTCAGGCAATCCTTCCGCCTCAGCCTCCCAAGTAGCCAGAACCACAGGCTCACGCCACCACGCCTGGCTCATCTGTAAATTTGTTGTAGAGACAAAGTCTCACCAAGTTGCCCAGGCTGGTCTTGAACTCCTGGGCTCAGGCAATCCTCTCACCTCGGCCTCCCAAAGTGCTGGGATTACAGAAGTGAGCCTCCGCACCTGGCCTATTTTCAGATATTTTTAACAACATGTGCTCTATTTAAAATTTTGCATTTCAGAATAAACATATTCTTTTTAATCAATCAAATAAACGAATGAATAAGAACTAGTGGCTGGGCATGGTGGTTCATGCCAGTAATCCAGCACTTTGGGCGGCAGAGGCAGGAGGACAAGGAGGTGTTTTGGACTTTTTCTGCCAGGAGTTTGAGACCAGCTTGGGCAACACAGTGAGACCCCACCTCTACAAGAATATTATTTTTAAAATTTTTTAATTGGTCAGGTGTGGTGACACATGCCTGTAGTTCCAGCTACTTGGAAGGCTGAGGCAGGAGGATCACTTGAACCCAGGAGTTTGAGGCTGCAGTGAACTATGACCGTGCCACTGCTCTGGGTGACAGAATGAGACCTGTCTTAAAAAAAACAAAAAAAGGACTCATACATTTGTCTTCCTGGATAATATCAAAGATGCTGCACATATGAACTATTCAACATATTCAAGCTGTTTCTGAGGCCCAGGGAGTCTGACTGCTCTCAGCCCTGAACACACAGCAGAGCAGGGAGACCCCCAGGGAGCCAGTGCTCAGTGGTCCCTGTGATGCGCCGCCCAGATCCTCCTTTGGGAAAGGAAAGGTGATCGCCCAGATGCCGGGGAGGTCGTCAACTGGTTGGTCTCAGCTGTCAATTCTCTTTGGGGATTATCGAGGCTGAAGATAACCGCCTCACCCAACATCGTGCCTCCTGTCAAGGGCAGCCGGTATCCAGTGACTGACCGTGTGTGGAGAAAGGCCAGGCCCCTTCACCCCAGCTGGGATGGGCAAAAGGGCCGCCAGCCCAGCTTCCTTCCCTTGTCTTCTCCACCCTTCCACAGGCGACGACCCTAAGGCGCTCTCTAGTAAACATCCCGCTTCCTAATCTCCGTCTGAGTCTCTGCCCAGGAAACCTCCTGTATCCCTGCAGTACAGGGCAGGAGTTCCGGCCCCTGGGGATTGATCCAGTATAAACCCAAGAGTGTCTGAGATGAATCTCCATCCATTTAGAGGTTTCTTTTGCCAAGGTTGAGGACTCGTCCAGAAAAAAGAACACAAATCACAGCACCATCTGTGTGATCCGGGCCCTTTTTTCGAAGCAGGTTTTGAGGACTTCAAGGGAAAGAGTGGTGGAGGGGAAGGAAGAAAAAGGGTGAGGTTAGGCAGTAAGGAAGGAGCCACATTCTTGTGAAGGCTTTGATTAGGCTCATTGAATCTACATTTTACATACAGGGAGGTAGAGGAACAGTCCATTCCTGTGAAACAATTCATCTCACGCTCAGTAAATCCACATTTCACACGATAAAGTAAACACGTGGAAAGATAGAATTGGGGAAGAAGTTAATTGTGCTGTTGTCTCTGGCTGGAGGAGGCATGATTTCTAATCTTGTCCTTGTCCTTGTTCCATACCTGTGAAGGCAAACTGTTAATTTACATTGTTA
>CAUYQG010073165.1:0-16071 GCA_963574415.1 Tarsius wallacei | reverse complement strand
AAATGCTGAAATCAGTGTCTTTTTTTTTTTTTTTTTTTTGCGTCGGAGTCTCACTCTGTCACCCAGGCTGGAATGCAGTGGCACACTCACGGCCACTGCAGCCTTGACCTGTTGGGCTCAGGCAATCCTTTTGGGCTCAGGCAATCCTTTCACCTTAGCCTTCCAAGTGGCTGGAACCACAGATGTACACCACCTAACCTGGCTAATTTTTTGATTTGCTGTAGAAATAATATCTCGCCAATTTGCCCAGGTTCGTCTCCACCCCATAGGCTCAGGCAATCCTCTTACAACCGTCTCCCAAAGTGTTGGGATTATAAGTGTGAGCCACTGTGCCTGGCCTCTAAAAACAATTTTAATGTTGCATATTTCTGTGATAAGCCCCAATTTTATATTATTTTGTGTTACAATTTTAACATGAAAAGAATGCTGTTGTTGGAGACAGAAAGACCTGGTCTCAAATCCCAGTTCCATCACTTACCAGCAGTATAATCTTGGTGAAGAACCTGATTCTCTACACTAAATTCTGACTCCACAGTGTTCCTATTGCATGCTATTTATAATTCTATGATTATATTAACCATCATTTGACTTGTTTTAGGGTTAGTTCATATGACTATCTTTTCAACCTATGTATTCTAACTTCTTATAAGACAGTCACTTTGTGTTACTAACAGCACCCAAAAAGTTACTTGTACATAAGAGTTTTAACACATATTTATTAGACGAGTATTTTATTATAAACCAAACAAGATAAGTTGGTAATACTAACAGCTGGCAAAGATATGGGAATTGGGTTAGGAGAACAATTTACTTACCAAAAGGAGTGCTATAAAGAATAAGGCCCAGGCCGGGCTCAATGACTCAGCCTGTAATTCCAGCACTTTGCAAGGCAGAGGCTGGATTGCCTGAGCCTGTGGGTTCAAGACCAGCCCGGGAAACTTGGCGAGACCTCATCGCTACAATAAATCAAAAATTGGCCAGGCATGGTGGTGCGCACATGTAGTTCCAGCTACTTGGAAGGCTGAAGTAGAAGGTTCGCTAGAGCCCAGCAGGTTGACGCTGGGGTGGCCATGAGTGTGCTACTGCACTCTAGCCTGGGCAACAGAGTGAGACTCCAACTCAAAAAAAAAAATTAAAAAAAAGAAGGCCCCAAATATCTTCCCTACATCCTTTCACAATCTAGTCCATGCCTCTCAAGCCCAGTACCTTAATGCCATTACTTAACTTTAATCCCTTGAATTGAGAGAAAACTACTTACGAACATGGACCATGTTTCATTCTTCTTTGAATCTCTAGGAATGACATACTAAGATACTCAATAGATGACTGTTGAAGTGAACTGAATGGTAACTTTGAGAAGCAAGGGATCATTACACGCTGAATACTCATCTCAAGAGGTAAAGTTACAGTTTTAATTTATTTTCAGTTGCAATTTCTCTGTAAGTTGGGAAATTCTATACCAAAGAGTGGAAAAAGCAGATCATAAATCATGGTTCAGTCCACCTGAGTGCTGTTTTAATTTTAGCACAGCGTGTGTTGAACTTTAGTGTTCCTGATTCACATGCTTCTGATGCAAATACATCAAACTTTTAATTATTCAAGGGCAAGTTATCAAATCTGTAGATTAGTTAAGGCTTTTTGCTTCTTCCACTCCCTCTAGCTACATAGACCTTTGGGCGCGTTCTCCTTCTTCCTTGTGCATGAATGGCAGTGGGATTAACTCATTATGAATAAAGGAAACATCTGTGTTGCTTAAATGGCGGTGAGGAACTCATAGAAATTCAGTACCACCTGTATGTAGTTCTATTACTGGTCATAAATTGTATTGAAATAAAACTGTCAGAGTATTCAAAATTCAAAGGATATTTCTTGAAGTAGTTCATCAGAGAACAATCTTTTCTCATGTCAACCAAAGAACTAACTAAATGAAGCATTTTATTTACAATAATAAAAAATGTTTTATTAATTCAAATCACTGGCAGTGTCTACAGACAAATGACAGAATGTGGATGGAGACATCACTGAGAGATTTGGCCAATTATGCTTACCCCAGTTTGACTATGCCTTTCATTTAGTGACAGGAAATCTACTATTGGTCCCAATGACTTAGGTGGTCAATTAAGTGTTTTGGTTCTGTTCACGCCCTTTGCTTTGATCCAGTTGTAATCATCTCATAAAAGTCAAAAACAGTGATCCTGTTTATTAATTACAAGCACTTTCAATCCTGGTAAATGTAACTTTTTAAATTTCTTATATTTTTCTATCACTTATGAATACTTCATGTAGGAGTGAACATACACTTTTATGCACACAAACACACACAACTCCCAGTTGAATGTCAACAACTTTAGAAAGGAAAAAGAACACACGTAAGAGAATCAATGTATAAAGCTTTATGTGTAAATGTCATCTAGTGAGTGTATATATCTTTTTCTTTTTCTTTTTTTGTTGAGAAAGCAGGATTTATTGAGAGGACAGAAAAGCTCCCACAGTGGGAAGGGATCCAAGGGGGTTGCCCGAGTGTATATATCTTAAATACAGTCAGGCATCACTTAATGACGGGGATGAATCCTGAGAAATGCCTTGTTAGGTGATTTTGTCATTGTGTAACCGTTATTGAGTATACTTACACAAGCCTAGATGATATAGCCTACTACACACCTAGGCTATATGATATAGCCTATTGTTCCGAGGCTACAAACCCATACAGCATGTTACTGTACTGAATACTGTAGGCAATTTTAATACAATGGTAAGTATGTGTGTATCTAAACATATCTAAACAGAAAAGGCACACTTAAAATTCAGTATAATAATCATATGGGACCATCATCCTATATGCAATCCATCATTAAGCAAAATGTCATTATGCATGCATGACTTTATATGAAAAAGAAAACAATGAAAAGAGTGAGAAAAAGAAAAAATCAAGTTAGTTGAATGGCGAGCTTGAGAACTATCATGTGTGGCTCCATGGATTGTCTACCACACAATTTCAGGAACAGCAGTCACTCTGACTACAAGGTGGATGGTGCCCCTGGAGTTGTGCAATATGGAAATCTTGGTGGGCTTTTTTTCTTTGAGATTTAAGCATTTTGGGTTTACAAAAAGGATTAGACTGTGACTAAAGCTTCAAATCACACTTCTTAATCTCCTAGCATGCTTAGAAGTGACTTGTTCCCTCATAAAGGGATGTGTGAAGGAGAAAGAAAAGAAGAAAGGATAGAAAAAGCTATCTATATAAAGGTAATATTAAAATTACCATCCTAGTGGTAGGTGCTATTATTATCCATATTTCACAGGTGAGGAAGTTGAGGCCCAGAGATGTTCAATAACCGACCCAAGACCATACAGCAGTAAATGGAGACAATGTGAAATGGGAGAGTGAGAGCAGATAGACTCCTTTGCAGAACGGTGACTATCAGTTGAAGATCGATCTTTTTTTGCTCTTGTTAAAATAATTGCTTTTACAGGGAAAATAAGTCCCTTAGGAAGACCCTGTGTCTTCAATCATAAAATCAGATTTAAGAATGAAGAAAAAAATTAAGTTCCAAATATGATTTCTAGCAAAATAATAACTCTCCAAAATAAGCCAAAATAAAATATGAAGTGTCTGAGATTATATTTACACTTAACACACAAATGCTAAAGAGACAAAGAATAATTCTTAACTGATTAGCTAGCACTTTGTGGAAACTTCTAGCTCTTAGAATGAATAAACAGAAATGGCAGGAGATGAAGAAACATCACAGAGGCACTGAGTTAAAAAGAAAAAAAAGGAGCAGTAAATAAACACACAGAAAAGTCGTTACAAGAGCTTCCACAACTTAAGGAAATAAGGAAATGGGAGTCAGGGGCAGGAACAGAAATACACAGCACAGGAGGCCTCAGATATTTCGAAAGTGAGTCATCAGGCTCTGTATATTTAATTGAGTCCTTGTTTCATAACGTCTGAATATCTGAATTTCTGCACATCCAACTTATCATACAGAATCATATTCATGCTGAAATTTCATCCATCAACTTTGTATGAAATTTTAATGTGAAAAACCAAATTCATGAAATTTGGTTTCAAATGCAGTAAGATTTCAACAATTATCTTTGTGCATTTGCTCCTAATACGACTGTATTAAAATAAATTATTTGAGCAAATGAAACACTTAGAGCTACGAAGGAACATTCTAAAGGCAAAGATAAAAATGGCATTTGTAATATGACCACTATTAAAGCTCTGGCCTGCAGACTGCTGGCAAATAGTCTATTTTCTGGCTTGTCAAAACAACCCATTCTCTGAGCATGTTCAGAGCTTGCAGAGGTCTTCTTTTATACCAGAATGTCAGGAATTAGAGAAACAAAAACATTTTGAAAATGATCTGTGGTGTACATTGTTTTGCAAAATATCTAATCAAATGGGGGCAACCTGTCCAAGTCAAAAAATGTTACTTGGCTACAATGGATAGGATGCAGACCTGGCCACCCACTCACCAGCTGCAGGAAATGAATCTAAAGCAGACTGGTCATTTGTCCCAGGACAAAGTACTATTGCCAAATATTTTATCCCAATTTGTCAGTCCTGCTCTATTCCAGTGAATTCCATCAATCCAAGCCCAGTTGCACTGTTTATTCTCTCCAGAACAATAAGCTTAACCCAATAGGTTTATTTGTTTAAGTCATCTGGTGAATTCTTTTAAATTATGCCTTGTTTCTAGAACCACTTGCATTTTGCATTCATGTAAGCTTCTGCTGCAGCTGCTTGAGAAGAAAAGGAAAGGAGGCTCTTGCTGAGCAGTGAGAAGAGAATACATTTTGAAACTTTCCTTTCTTCTCCTAAAATTAGCACCTGGCATATGGAATATTCAGCAGGTGGCCCAGCAGGGACAGGCTTACTGTTTTTTGTACCTGCCACAGAGATGTTTGACATTTTGACTTGCTAAGGAACAAGATTTGTGAGGCCACCACTGAGTTTAAGTGTGTGTTTGTGTGTGTGTGCGTGCACGCACGCACACACATGTGCATATGTGCATGCGTGTGCAGGTGCTTGTAGGCATGCTGAGGATGTGCCACAGAGATGTCCTGGAGGAGAGAATGTAGAAGACAGAAGCGACTAACAGACAAAATTATATAATTAAGAAAAATTAGATATTACAGAAGAGAGTGTGTTTTCCTGCTTTTCATATTGTTGAAGTCGAATAACAAATGTGAATCCCACTAGTGTTGGAGAATAGGAAATTGCTTTGTAACTTAAAGAATTCTAGAAATTAAAAATGTCTGACTAGAGAACACTAATTACTTACCTAATATCATTCTATTCGTTTTCTTATGTAACAGACCTATATAGTATAATAGATGGCAACATGCCCAGCTAAAAACCCTATCTCCATTGTAGATAGAATAAGACATAGGCAGACATTTTTGGGTGAGGCATCCACAAAAGCTCTCTAAAGTACATTAAGCCAGGCCTGGTGGCTCATGCCTGTAATCCCAGAACTTTGGGAGGCCAAGGCGAGAGGATTGCCTGAGCCCAGGGGTTCGAGACCAACCTGGGCAACATGGTGAGACCTTGTCTCTACAATAAATCACAAAAATTAGCCAGGCATGGTGATGTGCACCTGTAGTTCCAGCTACTTTGAAGGTTAAGGTGGAAGGATCTCCTGAGCCCAGAAAGTCAAGACTGCGGTGGCTGTGAGCATACCACTGCACTCCAGCCTGGGCAAGAGAGTGAGACTCCAATTCAAAAATAAAAATAAACAAAGTACATTGAGTAGCAGGAGGGCAGGTCTTTTTCCTTGTCTTTATTCTTTCTGCCTGGACTGTGATGGTTAGAGCACCAATAGCCAGTTTGTGACCATGAAGTAACATGAAGGTAGAAGCTTCATGCTAAGGACTATAGAACAAAAAACAGGAAAGTCCTCTATTCCTAAAAATTGATGAGTCATTATACTGGAATTAGTTCTTGGTTGCCTAATCCCGGAGTTTTATTTTGTAGAAAAATAAATCTTTACCTTATATAAGCTATTGTTATTTCAGGTCTCTGTCTGTAGCCATCAAAAATAATCCTAACTGATACTCCATGATAGAGAATCAAGCTGCTTGGGGTTTTTTGGTAGGTGGGAGGGTCAGGAGAAAGTTCAATTTGGGATGTAGTGCATATGAAGTCTGGTGATATGCCCAGAATCACTTGAAAGGAAACAAGCTAGCAATCGAGATTTGGAATTGATCCAAGTGGGAAGCTAATGTCCAGAGTTTATCATCTCCAGTCAGTGGCTCTTCGTTTTCTTCAGATCATGCCTATGATAAAGACATTCTCTTTTTCATTTTTGGTTACACCTTTCCTCGAATGCAGGAACAGCAGGTAGCACAGAACCATAAAAACGAGAGTACAAACTGAAACTGTGCAAAGTGATCTTGATAATCAAAGGAACAATTATGGTTATTCTGTGACCTTTAACATTTTTGCCAAAACATTAAAACTCTGTTACCATCAGTTATAAATGTACAAAGGCTGGGTGTGGTGGCTCACATCTGTAATTCCAGCACTTTGGGAGCTTGAGGCGAGAGGATTGCCTGAGTCCAGTGGTTCGAGACCTGGGCAACCTGGGGACACCTCGTCTCTACAATTAAAAAAAATTAGCCAGGTGTGGTGGCACATGCCTGTAGTTCCAGCTACTTGGAAGGCTAAGGCAGAAGGATCGCCTGAGCCCAGCAAGTTGAGGCTGCATTGGCTGTGATCGTGCTACTGCATTCCGTCCTAGACAACAGAGTGAGACTCCAACTCAAAATATGTATATACAAAGAAATGGAAAAATATAGTAAAGCTATTTTTATTTAGTGTGCAGTACTCTCTCCTTATACAAGGAGGATATGTTCCAAGCCCCCCAAAGGATACCTGAAATCACAGATAGTACTGAACACTGTATTAGGGGTAATAAGAGATTAGCAACAATAGCAACAAAATCAAACAGTTATGACAACATATTGTAATAAAAGTTACGTGAATGTAATTTTTTCCCTCTTTCAAAATATCACATTGTACTGTACTCGCCTTTCTTGTGACAGTGTGGGATGACAAAATGCCTGTGTAATGAGATGAAATGAGGTAAATGACGTAGACAGTGTGACGTACTGTTAGGCTTCTGTTATTGCCCTTCTGATGATATGTCAGAAGGAAGATCCTCTGCTTCCAGGGATCCTGAATCATGGAACCATGACAACATTGATGGTTGGATGTCAGGAGCAGACAGTGTGACTGACTAAGGGTGGGTAGCGTATACAATGCAGAGATGCTACAAAAAGTGCTAATTAAAGTCCTAGCAGGAAGGACAGTGAGAGATTTTCACCATGCTACTCAGAACGGCAGGCAACTAAAAATGTATGAATTGTGTATTTCTGGATTTTTCTATGTAATATTTCCAGAGCACGGTTGTTTGTGGGTAACTGAAACCACAGAAAGGGATACCACAGATAAGGGAGGACTATTTTGCTGTAATTTAAGACACTAGAAACATTGAGAATTAAATGTTTTCTTTCTTTGTAAAACATATAGCAAAAAAAGTTTGAACACTACTTGCCTTCTTCTCACTGCATAACTTACTATATGGAGTAAGGATCTTTTGTATGCCTTACTGAATTGTCATGCTCCTTCTCAAGTCTGGAACAACTTCCAATATTTTATCTTTTGCATATTCACATTGTAAAATATATCCAAGAATCCTTTTACTGTGGGTTTTTGCTGATGTTACTTTTTCTGGGACTTCTTCATCCTTTTTGTCACAACAACTTTCCTTCTTTATATTAAGTTTGCCTGCACTAAGTTCCTCTGGACATATCTAGACTCTCTTGAATGGTGGCAATGTCAGAATTTCCACTGTCAGCTACTTCTTCCATAATTCCATTTATGTTTGATTTTAATTTCACTTCCACTTTTGGATTATTTGCTTCACTTTCATCTCTATTGGACAAGTCCTCCTTTGGATTATCCATTTTTGTAAAATGTTGCATGGATTTATCACTGGAAGACAAGATGGCAGCACAACTACATACTTCATGCTGTCTCTGTGAACTGAATGATGAATGCAGAGTGACCAATCACTGACAGGCTTTGAAAGAAATAATGTGATTGGTCATTGGTCATGATGTGCATCTGTTATTTATGTAATTATTTTTGGACTGAAGACTAACGACAATGTTTGTACTTTGTGCAATTACTGAGTTGAACTGAATCATAATAACTGAAATTTGAACTACAATATTGGAGGACTGCGTTATTTAACTAAACCGTGGTAACTAAAAATTGTGCATATCAGAGCCATGCAAAAGGAGGCCTGTTTATATATGCTCCCAGTTCAAGACTGATGAGTAAAATCTAGATGTGTCTACGGGACATTCTTTTCATATGTCTTTCCTCCTCACATTTAGTCATTTCATTCCTAGTTACATGACCTTCAGATAGGGACCAGGGGAATTTGCAATGCAACCTAGTTAGTCACTTTGCTATGGATGGTTTTGGTTAAATGCATTGACTAAAACGGGCATTAAGATTATCCTCTAGCCAGGCACGGTGGCGCGTACCTGTAGTTCCAGCTATTTGGAAGGCTGAGGCGGAAGGATCACCTGAGCCCAGCAGGTCAAGGCTGCGGTGGCCATGAGCAGCATGCCACTGCACTCCAACCTGGGCAGCACAGTGAGACTCCTACGCAAAGAGAAAAAAAAATTATCCTCATTCACATTTCTCCCTTACAATGAGCACAATGTTAACCTTCGTCAATAGAGAATGCCAGAAGGATGTTGCTGGAGGAAAGGGGCTTCTTTTTCTAGCTCCTGATTGCTGTGTTTTGCTTCTTCTGATTCCTGATGCCCTGTCCATCAATGGTGCAAGTGTGTAGCAAGGGTCTTCTGGTTCTGTCTCAGCTGTGCACCCAGAGTGCACAGTCCCTCAGTGACCTCACAGACCCCAGCCCAAGCCCAGTGGCCACCTAACTGTGGTCCTTCCATTATGGACACCATGCACTCACCTTGTTGGTGCTCATGCAAGGACTTTAACACCTTCTAAGCCCACCAGCCTTGGCCCACACACACTGAGGAAAAAGACTGGTTAGGATGGTCCTGCTGTAGGTCACGCAAGACATAATGTCAACGACTATGAGAAATAGTTGAATTTCAGACATAACTTGGAGTTAGAGTCAATAAAACCTACTGATGGATTAGATGTAGTGTGTGAATTAAAGTGAGAAATCAAGATTTCTATACCAAGCAATTGGATAAATGATAGCAGTACAATTTGAAATGGAAATGACTTGGGGAAGGTCATATTTGGGAACTGGGAAAGGCAGGTGAAAATCAGATTTTTTATTTTAACCATGCTTAATTTGAAACTGATTTGACATACAAGTGGAGATATCAAATAAGAAGTTAGGTATACTAGCTTAGAGCACAGGAGAGAAAGAAGGATTAAATAATAAATCAGGGTCATCAGCATATAGATGGATGACTTAATAAGTCATGGCTCTGGGTGAGATTACATAAAGTCTAGACAGAGAAGAGAGACCAAGCGAGGAGAGGGGAAGAGAAGAAAGGAAAGGAGAAAGCGGTTTGAGACAACTTAAGAGTTAGCTTAGGAAAGAGAATTAACCATTGGCTTTGGTATTAGTATGCCATTGGTGATCTGGGTAAGACGTTTTTAAGTGGCACTAGTATAAACAAAACCAGCTTAATGCTAGTACTAGCCCATTTTCTGAGAGCTGCTTTTCTCAAATATTACTAATTAAAGATCATCTTCTACTCCTTCAAACTGACCATCTCATTGTTAGCACTGTGCTTCTCCCTTTTTACTTCAGCTATCAGTTCACCAGCAAGTCAGAAAGCACAAGTGGGAACTGATGGCATTTGAGACATTTTTATTTCCAGGCATTTATACCATCTGATTTCCAGGTCTTGCCCTAACAAGCTCAATTTTGCCTGAACAGTAGATTAAATGAAACTCAGTCTGGGAACTGTGAGGATGGATTGGGGCAGGGTCTTCAGGACAATGATGTTCTTGACTGGAGATGAGTCCTAACAGCTATGCTTTGCCCCACCATGCTTGTCCCAACACTGAGCACGCATTAATTGAGTACACTTCCTCGATCTATTTTTCTTCATAATGTTTATCTCCCTGACATTGTTATATGATGTATTTATGTTTCTTATCTGTCCTGCCCCACTCCCAGGTAGCATAAAAGCTCTATAATGTCACCAACTTTGCCTGTTTTATTCACCCCTTCTGTATCTGCTGCCCCTGGACCAATGGCATATGATACATATAGTAGGTGCCACATGGCACATAGAGGGTGCCTCATATTTGTCTAACAAATAAACTTGTCAAAAATGAGTTTGGTTAAAATGAGAAACAGCTATGTAGGGCAAAAATGAGCTCATTTCTTCCTCAAAATTAAGAGTGGTATGCAGTGTGATGAATAAAATTATGGTGATAAATACAGCACAAGTCAGATTTTTAAAAAACTTAAAAAGACAGCATGCACTTCACAGAGTCATCATTCACTAGTGGGTTACTCAGAACTTTGTCATTCTCTTTCAGGCTGTATTTTTTGGGAGGGAAATGTCTCCTCTATTAATATTTGTGCCCTCATTATAAGACCAGAAAAAGAGAATGAATACAGTGAGGGAACACCTGCAGGTCGGGTTAGGGGAACGGGATTGGGAACGAGTTTCACAAACGTTACAGATCCAAAGTATTCTCTTTCTTATGCCATGGCTCCCCAGGCCAATTATAATACCCTTCTTATCCCTAATTTGCCTTGAAAGTGGTGTACCTTTGTCACTGCAGAACAGATACTCTTAACCAACATGCTAATTTTTTTTTTTTTTTTTTGAGTTGGAGTCTCATTCCATCACCCAGGCTGGAGTGCAGTGGCACACTCATGGCCACCCCAGCATTGACCTGCTGGGCTCCGGAGATCCTTCCGCCTCAGCCTTCCAAGTAGCTGGAACTACAGACGTGCGCTATCACACCTGGCTAATTTTTTATTTATTTAGAGACGAGGTCTTGTCAAGTTGCCTAGGCTGGTCTCAAACCTGTGGGCTCAGGCAATTCACTCTCGTCAGCCTCTCAAAGGGCTGGGATTACAGGTTGAGCCACTGAGCCCAGCCAACATGCTAATTTTTAAAGCCTGTTAAGCACATCAACCTCTTGCATTTTTTCCCTGTATTTTATTTGCCTTTCAATGTTGTTTAATTGGCTATACCATAGAAGCTGGCAGTAAACAAATGCTAGTTACTATTTCTGTCTTCCTTAAGACACACATGTATAAGGAATCTTCTTTAGCAGCACAGTGCTAGGCACTGGAGATATAAAAATTAACAGGGCGTAATTATTTCCCAAAATGGGCTGACTCTCCTGTCAAGATACAAGCACTGCTGGTGCTGATGCAGATGGAGTTATGCTGGTTTTTCCTAAACATTTCTTCCCTGTCTCCTATTCCCAGTAGAAAGTAAAGACTGGTTCATGTCTATCACTTCTCAAAGATGAATATCAGTGTGTTTCTAAAACATTGTTATGACCTTATCATATAGTTCATATTAACTATATATTTTGTGTCGAGGGTCGACCATGTAATTTCTTTTTTTTTAAGATTCAAAAGTCTGCCTCTAATCCCATAATAGTGACTTGCTTTCAGTTTTTGGAGTATTACAAACTTTTTCTTCTTCAAACTCTTATTGATACTGTCAGTTTGAGACTCTGCCTGGAATGCTCTTCTTTTGGCTGTTAAGCACAACCAGTTCCTCCAACATGAGGCCGCCATAAGCACTTTGCAATGACACCACTATCTTTTTTTTTTTTTTTTTTTTTTTGAGTTGGAGTCTCACTCTGTCGCCGAGGCTGATGTGCAGTGGCATGCACACGGCCACTGCTGCCTCAACCTTCTGGGCTCCGGTGATCCTTCGGCCTCAGCTGGAACTACAGGCATGCGCCACCATGCCCAGCCAATTTTCGATTTATTGTAGAGACAAGGTCTCACCAAGTTGCCCAAGCTGGTCTCGAACATCTGGACTCAAGCAATCCTCTCACCTTGGCCTCCCAAAGTGCCGGGATTACAGGCATGAGCCACCAGGCCTGCCCAACACCATTGTCTTCTATCATAAGACTCATTTGTTTCTTTTGTGATATTGAACACAACTGTAGTCAATTTAGTTACGTTAAGTCCCCTACATACAAACAAGTTACACATTTGTAAGTCCAATTTGTTCATAAGCCCTGCAAAGTTAGCCTAGGTACCCAACAAACACAATTGGCTATCAGTACCAGTTATATCACTGCTGCTCTTACATTTGCTTCAGGACATTCTGGGCTTGAGCTAAAGATACTCTATACAATACTGTACAATAAAGTACACAAAAGCACAACCACTTATAGAGGATGCATGCACGTGACAATGTACACCAGACACATGAACTAACTTACTTGATTGGACATACGAACATAGTTCACATCTTTGAAAGCTTGAAACTTGAAGGTTCATATGTGGGGGACTTAACTTCTTTTCATATTGATTCTCTCTCTCACTAAACTGTAAGTCAAAATCTTGTCTGTCTTGTCCACAGCATTATAAAGTTGGCATGTAAAGTTGTGGAGAAAATATTTGCAAATTGACAGGATAAGTAATTGGGAAGGGAGCAAAAGGAGAGAAGGAGGGAAGAGAAAGAGACACCCCTGTCACCATCTTTTTCTTTTGAACTTCTACAGGGCCTACTCTCTAGTCTAGTGGTCTTCAAAGCACTTTCCTCATGCCCATGTACATAGTAGGTGGGCATGTAAAATGGTATAATTGCTATGGAAAACAGTACAGTGGTTCCTCAAAGAAGTAAAAATAGGCCGGGCGTGGTGGCTGGAACATGTAATCCCACCACTTTGGGAGGCGGAGGCAAGAGGATTGCCTGAGCTCAGGGTTTGAGACCAGCCTGAGCAACATAATGATACCTCATCTCCACAATAAATCAAAAAATTAGCCAGGTTTGGTGGCACACGCCTGTGGTTCCAGCTACCTGGAAGGCTGAGGCAGAAGGATGACATGAGCCCAGCGAGGCTGCAGTGACTGTGAGCAGTGTGCCACTGCACTCCAGCCTGGGTGACAGAGTGACTCAAAAAATAATTAAATAAATAAAAATAGAATTATTATATGAGCCAGCAATTCTACTTCTGGACATACAAAATAATTGAAAACAGGATATCAAGGAGTACTTGTACACACATGTTCCTAGAGTATTATTAACATAAGCTAAAATGTGGAAGTGATCCAATGTCCATCATCAGATGAATAGATGAACAGAATGTAGTATATATGTATGATGGAATACTACTTAGACTTAAAAAGGAAATAAATCGTGACATATGACACAGCATGGATAAACTTTGAGGACATTATACTAAGTGAAATAAGCCACTCACAAGAAGACAAATACTATACAATTCACTTACAAGGGGGACCCCAAAAAACCCATAATTTATTTATAAAAAATTGTGTATTTATCATTATATGTTTAAACTTCAGTCACCTTCAAAGTACTCTCAGATTGATAGAATATACCTATCGAGATACTTTTTCTACTGCTCAAAACAATTTTCAAATTTATCATTTTTGGCTGGGTGTGGTGGCTCAAGACTGTAATCCCAGCACTTTGGGAGGCCTAGGTGAGGGGATTGTCTGAGCCCACGGGTTTGAGAACAACCTGGGCAACTTGGCAAGACCTGTCTCTACAATAAATAAAAAAATTAGCCAGGCGTGGTAGCACACGCCTGTAGTTCTGGCTACTTGGAAGGCTGAGGCGGAAGGATCGCCAAAGCCCAGCAGGTCGACGCTGGGGTGGCCGGGAGCATGCGACTGCACTCCAGCCTGGGTGAGGGAGACTCCAACTCAAAAAAAAAAAAAATTATCAATTTTGATGCCTTTTAGTGCTTTTGCTGTTTTGCTTTTTTTGTTTTTGTTTTTCACCTCTTCCACATAGACAAAACATTTCCCTTTTCTCATCCTGGGAACTTTCCTCATCCAGGGAAACAAACAAACAAAAAAGTCACTTGGGGCCAGATCTGGTGAATAAAGAGGATGAGGCACAAGGGTCATGCCAGCTTTGGTCAAAAACTACTGAACACTCAATGCAGTGTGGACAGGTATGTTGCCATGGTGGAAGAACCAGTCACCTGTTTGCCACAACTCAGGATATTTATTTTGCAAATCGTGATGCAACCTTCTCAAAACTTCCAGATAAACATTTTGACTGACCACAAGAGGAACAAATTCAAGTGTACTACAAGGGGCCTACCCTCCAAAAGTTAATTCTGTTTTTTTTTTAGTGTCCCCCTTTATATATGAGATTCTTGGAGTAGTCAAAATCATAGAGACAGAAAGTAGAATGGTGGTTGTCAGGAACTCAGAAGAAAGAGAAATAAGGAGTTATTTTTTAATGGTCATAAAGTTTCAGTTTTACAAGATGAAAAAGTTATGGAAATTGATGTTGATGATGGTTATACCATATTATGAATGTATTATGTAGTATCACTGAACTGTATATTTAAAAACGATTAAGATGATAAATTTTGTTCTATGTATACTAATTTTAAAACTGGGAAAAACAAATTAAAATGGGGGCATTGGATCTTATATGGTTAAGAACCATTGGCACAGTTCCTGAGAATAAATATGATCTATAACTACTGCTATAAAAATAAAGAAATAAACCTCAACACTTTCCTTATGTACCTCCTACAATACTGTATTTAATAATGTACCTTCTCACACATTTTTAGGTTGATATCTAAAATTTTTCATCCTAAGTTTAAATAAATGCAAAAGAAAAATGTTATGTATGTTGTAAATATTAGCACTTAAATCTATTACACTGTAGTCTTTGAAATTATCCAATGGAACCTATATACAATAGAGATTTGATATCTACCACTGTTCACTTTTAAAGGGTATAAAGACTCAGCTATATCACTCCTAGGCATCAGGGAGAAAGTAGTGTAGAAATCCATCACAAGACTTGTGCAAGAATATCCATAGGACCTTTATTCATAATAACCAAAACCTGAAGAAACAATAGTTATTCCTCAGCAGTAGACTGGCTAAACAAATTATGGTACATATAATGTACACTGAAATATTATATTCCAGTAGTGTTCTAGAGAGACTGCTTGTACCCTACCCCCCGCCCCCCACCCCCAATTCATATGTTGAAATCTTTATTTCAACATGATGGTATTTGGAGGTGGGACTTTTGGGAGGTAATTAAGTAAAGCCTTCATGAATAAGATTAGTGCCTTTATAAGAGGAGGCCAGAGAGCTAGCTAGCTCTCGTCCTGCTATGTGAGGGCACTGTGAGGAGATGGCTATCTGTAAACCAGGAAGAGGGCCTTCACCAAGAACCTGACTCTGCTGGCACCCTGATCTCAGACATCTAGCTACCAGAACTGTGAGAAAGAAATGCTTGTGTAAGCCACACAGTTTATGGTATTTTGTTATAGTAGCCAGAACAAAGACAAGTGGTTCTCAAAATTTGGGGGACCACTCAGGGACACTTTATACTCTTAAATCTTTTTGAGTACTTCATGAAAAAAACTTTTTTTCTCTATTTGAGTATTTCTATCAACAGTTGTCATATTAAAATTAAGACTGTTATTGAATACTCATTCATGATAATAACTTTCAGAAAACTAGGACTACAGGGCAATTTCTTCAACTTGATAAAGAATATCTATTAAAAACCTACAAGTAGCATCATACTTTTTTTTTTTTTTTGAGTTGGAGTCTCACTCTGTCGCCCAGACTGGAGTGCAGTGGCTGCTCCCGGCCACCGCATCCTCGACCTGCTGGGCTCCGGCGTTCCTTCCGCCTCAGCCTTCCAAGTAGCCGGAACTACAGGCGCGCGCTACCACGCCCGGCTAATTTGTTTTTTTTTTAATTGTAGAGATGAGGTCTCACCAAGTTGTCCAGGCTGGTCTTGAACTTGCGGGCTCAGGCAATCCACTCACTCGGCCTCCCAAAGTGCTGGGATTACAGGCTGAGCCACGGAGCCCAGTCT
>CAUYQG010073163.1:0-10930 GCA_963574415.1 Tarsius wallacei | reverse complement strand
AGAGGATTGCCTGAGCCCGTGGGTTCGAGACCCACCTGGGCAACTTGGCGAGACCTCATCTCTACAATAAATCAAAAAAAATTAGCCGGGTGTGGTAGCGTGCGCCTGTAGTTCCAGCTACTTGGAAGGCTGAGGCGGAAGGCTGAGGCGGAAGGCTGAGGCGGAAGGACCGCCGGAGCCCAGCAGGTCGAGGCTACAATGGCTGGGAGCGGCCACTGCACTCCAGTCTGGGTGACAAAGTGAGACTCCAACTCAAAAAAAAATAAAATAAAAATAAAAAATAAATAAAATTTGATACCAGGTTTTAGGAAAAATAAGAGTTCATTATTAAAATGTGTATGATAAATTCAGTTTATGATTAAATTAAGTAGTACATGAAAATAGCAGTAGGTTAAATTGTGTGTTTACTTCTCAATAATGAAACTAATACTGAAATATTGGTAGTTTTCATCATTGGGCAAGATATAGTTTGATCAATTTCGTGATTAATTTTGCTTTTCATTAACTAGACTTTTTAAGAAGCAAAAGCAATTTGACAAATAAATCAGCAAAATTATTGAGTCGGACATTGTGGAGTTCTGCTCATATATTCCACAGTGCCTAGCACACAATGCTTTGCCCACCACAATTGTAATAATTATTGTTTGATTTGAATGGTAAATCCTGTAAATATGGTTCAGCAAATAAAGTCCCCTGCCCCATTATCCAGCCATTCAAAATAAATGACTGTGCAGTGTGCCAGACTTCTGTTTGCGTTTGGCTGACTTAAAGTGCATTAAGTGTTGTGATATAGCCCAAATGAACTAGGTAGAAGGTCAAGCATTTATCTGAGAAATTAGGCAATATATGGTCATTCCAGAGAGTCAGAATTTAGACATGTTTTGCTTTCACTGATTTTTTTTTTTGCTACAAATTAAGAAAAAATTTACACTGACAAAAACTAACACAAAATTTTGTGCTCAAGTCACTTTTCATGCTAATGTGTAGGATACCAAGTAAGCAGATGGGGAAATAACAGATTGCATTTTTCAGCTAAATCACTACGTGAGAACAGCATTGCATCATGAGTACTGCCTCTGAGTTTTCCAGACAGTGATCTTGTCATGTCCACACAGACCTCTGCTGTTCTCAAATCTCCCTTTGGCTTCATTTGCTGTACATACAGGGTTTTGTTTGTTGGGTTTTTTTTTTTCACTTCCCAGTTCATACTGAAGGAATTTCTTTTTTTAACTCTGTATCACACAGGACCCAATTCCACTGTTCAATTATCTGCCTCTTCACCTCTGAATTGCCACACAGCTGCTCAGAGGAAGAGAGTGAGATCAAGTTGTGCAAGACATTGTGCCCTGAGATGCCGGATCCGGTGGCAAAGCTTTCCTGCAGCAGAGGCTGTGTGTGAGTCCTGTGGGAAACGTGGGAGCCTAGGCAGACCAAGACAAGCTTCCAGTTAATCTGACATGGAAAAGCAAATGCCACACCAACCAACAATGGCAACTTGAAAAATTAAACTAACCACATTTCCTTTTGCATTTTTGACCACACCTTTGAAAATTTGGGGTTGGACACTGATTTTACTTAGCTTTTCTGGGATAGTAGGGGTAGGCTGGAGAGGCAGTTGTTTTATTTGTATTTGCTTCCCTTAAACAAAGATCATGACAAGAAAAAAGTCAGTTGAGTCTTGAAAGCCAACTGTTACTGGATGCAAGTATCTGTGAACCTGTTATTTTATGGCACAATAATCCAAACCCTACTGGAACTTGCTTGTTTCCATTTCTTACATTTTATGTCCCTGAGGTTAACACAAAAACAAAAACAAAGCCAAGGAAGCCTGTTTTTCTTCTTTTTCAGTTAGAATAAGAAACTTTCATGAATGTTTACCACTCATTTCTTTCAGCTCTGCCACAGCCTTTTATTCCACCTAATTCACACTGTTTTCCTCGTGCTTATTAAGTTCACTTGAGGATCACAAGATGCAGATGCAAACAGACCTGAGATTGTTGCTCATTCCCTGAGGTGCTTGCTGTGTAACATGAACAAGACATACTGCCTTTCTGCTTATTTTTCTATTTTACACTACTTTTCACTTGTAAAAATGGGTGGACTGTCTATTTATTTATTCATTTTGCAAATTAGTTTCACTCAATGGGAAGTAGAGCTACAAACATGAGTGGTGCTTGCCCTCCAGGGGTTTCAATTCACTAGACATAGACTGGAAATTTAAAAGGACTCCCTGTAAGTGAAGGAGGCTGTGAGGAGGACATGTTCCTGATCACTTCACCTGCGGGTGAGAGCACTTAACTCCACAGCTACATGCAGGAAGGAGTGTGGGGAGGATTAGGGGATAAATGTGAAGTACCTGAACCCTAAGGCCAGCCAATAAAGGTTCCTTCCTAGCCCAGAGGATACACTTAATTAGTTGACACTGTATTTTTACTTTCTTTGATGATGTTTCACAAATGAATTTTTAATGTTTTTATGTCCTGTATTTTAGATCCTGGTGTGATAAGAGCATAGCACAGGCTCCAGCTTTCTTATTAAGTCTTTTATTTCTGTGGCCCAAAAGTTAAACTCTAGCCCAAGAATTCTTAGTTTCAAATCCCACCTCTAGTATGCACCAGCCATTTTACCTCAGGCCACTTGATGATGAGGTGAATTTACCTTACCTAATTTACTTTTTCATTCAATGACTGGCTCAAAAACAACAACAATAAAAATCATTGACCACTATATTAGCCAGGGTTCTTCAGAAAAACATAACAAATAGGATGTGTGTATGTGTATGTATATATATATGCATATGTGTGTGTGCATATACATATATATGTAAAGGAAATTATTATAAGGATTTGCCTCGCCAAAATATGAAAGCTTTCAAGTCTCAAGATCTGAAAGATGAGCTGACAAGTTGGAGATTCTGGAGAGCCAATGGTATAGTTCTAGTCTGCAGGGTGGCAGGCTCAAGACCCAAGAAGAGCCAATGTTTCCATTTAAATCTGAAGGTGAGGAAAAGCTAATGTTCCAGTTTGAAGGCAGTCAGGCAGGATATACTTTTTCTACTTGGAGGAGGGTCAGGCTTTTTGTTCTGCTCAGACTTTCAACTGATTCAGTGAAGCCTACCCATTAGTAGGGAGGACAATCAGCTCTATTCATCAAGTGATTCAAGTACTAATAGCATCTAAAAAACACCCTGACAGAAATACCCACAATTATGTGAAACCAAATATCTGGGCACCACGTGGCTCATAAAATTAACTACCACCACCACCTAAGTGTCAGGCACTGTTCTAGACTCTGAAAGAAGAAACAAATGATTTTGTTCAAAACACTTACAGTTGGAGAAACAGAAAAGTAAATGGCAGAATGCAGCTGAGAGCAGTAAATGCTATGTGAGTCAACACATCATACAACCTGTAGCCTAATGTTTGGACCAAGGGGGAGGGTGCTTCCTCATAGTGCCTTAGTGTGTTTTCCCTACTCCCATCGTACCCTATGCCTTACCCTCATATCTACTTAGAACACATACAAAGATGCTGTAAACACCGAAAGGACAGTGATTTTTGTTTTTTGGAAAGAGAAGAGGAAGGCACACAAGAACTTAAGTCATGCTAAAGTCAGTCCAAACAAATGTAAAAACTTTTCAGAATCTAATCTTGGTTCTTTCCCGTTCTTTCTGCATCTCTAACTTGGCTTTGGTGATCTTTCCTTCCTCCAGGTCCTCAGGGCCCAGGAGGCTCACCTATCTGCTCAGGTAACTACCAAAAGTTTCCTTCCAGGCCTTCCTTCTTCAAACTCTTTACCATGTTCCATTCCTAGATAAACTGAACTTCACATAAACTATGGGATGATAATGAATTGTGTTAGCCCTTTACTGAGGTTATATACTCATTTGGGATATGGAATGCATACACTTGAAGGGGTAAGTCTTAGAGTTGAATCCAGGGTTTTAGAGGCTGATTCACTTAAGTAATTGCAATTTATGCTGCTTGAGTTATAATCTATTCTGCTGATTCATGAAACTGGACTTCATGTGATAAGGCCAAACTAAAGGAGAAAAACACAATTGTTGAGCTCCTAATGTATTCTAGAACTCTGCAAGTTGCTTCAAATATATTATCACATGTAATTACAATTTTTAAAAGTTATTTTTTATTTTAAAGATGTGGGGTACAAGTCAGGATTAGTTACATAAGTGGTCTATGTACAGGTGAAGTTTGGACCTCCCATTGGACCTCACTTCACCTGGATTGGGATCACGCACCCTTTATTGATGTTGTATGTCACCCCTACCTCCACTGGCAGTGTCCCACTACTGCCAGTCCCTTTGTTGTAGTATTGTGCTAGATGTTTAGGGTCTACTTATGAGTAAGAACATGTTTTATTCAGTTCTTTGCTTCTGTGACAAGTCACTGAGTATGATAGACACTAAATCTATCCAAGTTGCTGTAAAGTCCATAATTTTGTCCTTCTTAATGGCTGCATAATATTCCATCATGTATATGAACCACATTTTTTTATCCAGTCTGCGTTGATGGGAGCATGGTTGGTTTCATGTTTCTGCTATTGTGAATAGTGCTGCATTAAACATGAATGTGCAGGTATCTTTTTTGTAGAATAATATGAGTTCCTCTGGGTATATTCCCAGTAGGGGGATTGCTGGGTCATATGGTAGGTCAATTTCTAGTTCTTTTAGAAATCACTGATCCTGAATGCAGGGGTAAGTAGGCACGATGGCAACAGAACTAGTCAGAGTTTGAGAGTCTCTGTAAGGGAGAATGTCCATAAAAACTGCATGAGTGGATATATGCAGTGGGTGAGTGAAAGTCCGCCTGAGGGGAGACTCAGGTTCAAGCACCTGGGGCTCTCCTCTGGAAGTACCTGTAACTCACCATTGCCACCAGAGCCCCCAGTGCACAGGATCATCTGCTGTTTTCAGGTGTCTCTTGGGAGGAGGCAGCAGAAATCAGTAACTTCTCAACACCTGGTCCATGCCACCAACTGGGGCAGCAGATTGGACACCAACAGCAGGAACCATGGAGTGAGGATATCTGGAACTGAGCCCCAGTGCTGGTGAGAAGACACCAACCACTACCATTTTCTCTGTCCTGGGACTGGGCAGAGACCTGCATTGCCCCACCTAGTTCTGGCCAGTGTCCAACCTGAGACCCAGAGGCTATCTCCACACCCCTCTGGGATCCACCATTGGACATGGGGAGACAAATGCCCCTTCCCCATGCTGGACTAGCACAGACACATCTGATCTGAGTGGGAGACTTGGCAGCAGCAGATAAGTTGGGTGAGTCCAAATCTGATTCACCCTCCTCCCACAGCAGTCCATGGGGTACCTGACCCAGGCTGAGAACACCTGAATGGCCTGTACTGAGAGTGGAGGGGGTGGGCTGGAGCTTGGAGTGGCAGCCAAAAGTGGCAGCAGTGTTGGGAAAGGAAACTGAAGTTTCAGAAATAGCCACAGAGGGAGCTCTTCTCTCTCTCTCTCTCTCTCTCTCTCTCTCTCTCTCTCTCTCTCTCTTTCTTTCTGTTTTTGTTTACGTTTTCATACTTGCTTTGTTTTTGTTATTTTATTGATGTTTTCTAGATTTTCTATTTGTGTATGGGCATTTTTGAAGGTGAATACATCAACAAGGATTTTTTTTATTTGTTTGTATGATTGTATGGTTTTATTATTTTCTGTTTTTGTTTGTTTCTTTGTTTATTCATTAGTTGGTGTGCCTGTTTTCCCTCTTCTTTTCTCTCTTCACCTTCCTTTTGTCTCCCTCCTTCCTTTTTCCATTCTTTTCCTTTTTCTTATTTCATTTTGCTTTCAGGGGGCAAGCATACACCCTGACTACATGAACAGATTACAAGGTGGTGGGAAGTGGGTTTCAGGGGGCCCACACACCTGTCAGCAGATACTTGGATCTGCAGATAGCTTCTGAACCACAGCTTTCCCCTTAATCAATTTTCAAAACTGCAAAAAGCATAGCCTCCTAACCCCAGTCCAGCTTCAAAATTGAACAAATCCACAGGATCTACATAAGGAAGAATAAGGGATTGAGCAAACAGAAGTGAAAGCTATCCCCCATCACTAAACATCAGAATTAAACAAGGGGGAAGAAAGAGGGAGGAATACCTTCACAAATGAAGATGAACCAATGGAAGAGCACACATCCCATAGAGATCCCTGAGAAGATAGGTATTGAGAATACAAACTTCAGAACTCAATGAAAAGCCCCCAGAATGACTAGTTTCAAACCACAAACACAGATATCAAGATATCAATAGAGAGAATAAACAGAAATGAGGAGAGACAAGAGGAAAGAATGAAGGAGTTGATAACTGAGATGACAGCAATAAAGAATACAGTGAACAAAATAAATGACAAACTGACAAGCATGGAGGGCAGAATTAACCAAGCAGAAGAAAGATTCTCTGAGCTTGCAGACCAAAATATGGAACTAACCCAAAGAGTTAAAAACTTGGAAAAGGAGCTTAAAAAGATGGAATAAAGCCTCCAAGAGATGAGCGATTATATCAAGAGGCCTAATATGAGATTAATTGGAATCTCTGAGGCAGATAGAGAGACAGAGACCACCCTGGAACAAACATTCCATGAAATTATCTAAGAAAACTTTCCTCATCTCATCAGAGATGTTAACATTCAAACACAAGAGATTCAGAGCACCCCTGAAAGATATCAAATGAGAAGACCAACTCCAAGACACATAGTAAGTCACTTACACAAAGTAGGAATAAAAGAAAAAAATCCTGAAGGCAGGAAGAGAGAAAGGTCAGATTACCTACTGGGGAAGACCAATTAGAATAGCAGCAGACTTAGCTACAGAAACACTACAGGCTAGAAGAGACTGGAGTACAATTTCCAAAGTTCTCAAAGATAAACAATTATTTTAACCAAGAATTTCCTACCTTCATCAGTGATGAAGAATAAAAATCCTTCCAGACATTCAGTCCCTAAAAGTTTACACTGCCTGCAGACCAGCTCTACAAGAAACATTTAAGAAAGTATTAAAGAAGAAAGAAAAAAAGATCGCAGGAAAAAGATTAAAAACACACATCCACCCAAAAATCAAAAGAAAGTCAATAAACAAAAATAACAACAACAACAAACTATATAAGAACCTCATGACAGGTATAAATTCTCACATCTCAATAATTAGCCTGAATGTGAATGGAAAAAAATCCACCACTGAAAAGACATAGAATGACAAACTGGCTTAAAAAACATGATGCAACAAAATGCTGTCTCCAGAAGACTCATCTAACCAGAAAAGACACTCACAGACTCAAAGTAAAAGGATGGAAAACAAATTTTCAGGCAAATGGAATGCAAAAGAAAGCAGGAGTTGATATCTTTATATCAGTCAAAATAACCTCTAAGCAATCAAAAATTTAAAAATATAAAGAAGATCAGTACATAATGATAAAATGCTCAATCCATCAACAAGAAATATCCATCTTAAACATAATGGACCCAATATAGGAGCACCAATTTTCATAAAGCAGCTTCTAGGTAAACTAAAAAATGATATTGACTCTAACATTATCATAGCTGGGAACTTAAATACTTCACTAACAACCATAGATAGAATATTGAGTCAAAAAAAAAAAAATCAACAAGATAATATGGAACCTTAACTTGATGTTTGACCAAATGAACTTAATAGATACCTACATCATGTTCCACCCAACAACTACATAATATGTATTCTATGCATCACTACATGGAAAGTACTCCAAGATCAATCACATCCTTGGCCATAAATCAAACATATACAAATTCCATAAGATTGAAATACTGCCATGCACCTTCTCAGACTACAGTGGAATGAAAATTAATATCAACACCAACAAAGTTTCCCCCAAATACACAAATATATGGACATTAAACAGCATGATGCTGAACACCTTTCTGGGTCAACACAGAAATTAAAACAGAAATAAAAGATTCCTGGAAACAAATGTAAATGAAGAACATCTTACCAAAACCTCTGGCATGCCATGAAAACAGTACTAAGAGGGGAATTCATATCTCTACAAACACACTTGAAGAAAATGCAAAGATCACAAGTTAACAGCCTGACAAATTACCTAAGGGAGTTGGAAAAGCAAGACCATCAAAACCCTAACTTCAGTAGAAGAATCCAGATCACCAAAATAGAAGCTCATATTTGGAGCATAGAAGACAAAAATATAATAGAAAACAACAAAACAAAAAGCTAGTTCTTTGAAAGGATAAACCCCTAGCCAGGATGATGAAGAAAAAGAGAGATAAAGCCCAAATAAACCCAATCAGAAATGCAAAAGATCAAATCACAACTCACACTAAAGAAACAAATAATTATCAGAGATTACTATGTATACTCGTATAGAAGCAAACTTGAAAACCTAAATGAAATGTAGGACTTTCTGATATCACACAACCTCCCATAGTTGAAACAAGAAGAAATTGAGACCCTGAATAGCCAATAACAACCCAGGAAATTGACTTTGTCATAAGAAAACTACCTACAACAAAAAGCCTTGGACCAGATGGCTTTCCAGCAGAATTCCACAAAACATACAAGGAGGAGCTGATACCAATCTTTTCGAAAGTATTCCTGGACATTGATAAAGATGGATCTTTCTCCAAATCATTTTATGAAGCTACCATCACATTGATACCCAAACCTGGTAAAGATTCAACAAAGAAAGAGAACTACAGGACAATAACTTAGATGAACATAGACACAAAAATTCTCAACAAGATTCTAGCAAACCGGATCCAACAACACATCTCAAAAATCATTCACCATGACCAAGTAGTCTTCACCCCAGGGATGTAGGGCACTTCAACATCCACAAGACCATAAACACTTAAATACACCAACAGATGTAAAAACAAGAACCACATGATTATACCATTAGATGCAAAAAAAGCTTTCAGTGAAATCCAGCATCGCTTCTTGACAAAAACCCTTGAACACCTAGGCATAGATGGGACATTCCTCAAAATAGTAAGAGCCGTCTTTGATAAACCCACAGCCAAGATAACACTAAACAGACAGAAATTGGAAACATTTCCCCTGAAAACCAGAACAAGACAAGGCTGCCCATTCTCACCTCTTCTGTTCAACATGGTGTTAGAAGTCCTAGCTAGAGCAATCAGACAAGAGAAAAAAATCAGGGGTATCCAAATAGGTAGGAGGAAGTTAAGTTATCCCTCTTTACAGATGACATGATCCTATACCTTGAAAACCCAAAAGAATCTGTCAAAAACTTCCTTGCACTGATAAAGGACTTTGGCAAAGTCTCAGGGTATAAAATCAATGTGCAAAAGACAGTTGCATTCCTATACACCAACAATAAACAAACAGAAGCCCAAATAAAAAACACAATCCCATTCACAATAGGCACACAAAAAAATGAAATATCTTGGCATCTTCCTAACCAGAGAAGTGAAAGACCTTTACACCAAAAACTATAAAACACTGCTCAAAGAAATCAAAGATGACACAAACAAATGAAAACATATTCCATGCATGAATTGGAAGAATCAACATTGTTAATATGTCCATCTTACCCAGGGCCATCTACAGATTTAATGCTATACCCATTAAATTACCAGCTTCATTCTTCTCAGGCCTGGAAATCACCATACAGAAATTCGTATGAAGACATAAATGACCATGAATAGCCAAAACAATTCTCAGCCAAAAAAAAAAGAAAGTAGGAGATATCACACTTCCAGAGTTTAAACTTTATTATAAGACTACAATAATCAGAACAACCTGGTATTGGTACAAGAACAGATATATGGACCAATGGAACAGAATAGAGATTCTGGAAGCAAAACCTCAATTTCTCAACCAACTCATCTTCAACAGTCTCCACTAACAGCCATTGGGATGAAGTGAACTTACTCAGTAAATGTTGCTGGGAAAACTGGCTGTTCACATGTAGAAGATTAAAACAAGTTCCCTACCTATCATCATACACAAAAATTAACTCTAAATGGATTAAAGACCTAAATGCAAAACCTCAAACTTTAAGAACCTTAGAAAATGCAGGAGACATTTAGGATTAGGGTTTCCATACAGGTTATGGAAACTGGAACCGGCAACCAATTCCTTATCAAAACCATCAAAACCCCAAGTATCCATGCCATTAGAGATAAGATAGACAAGTAGGACCTCATCAAACTGAAAAACTTCTGCAAAGCAAAAGAAACCATCAAGCGAGCAAGGAGACAGTCCACAGAATGGGAAAAAATATTTGCCAACTGTATATCTGACAAAGGTCTAACATCTAGGATCTACAAGGAACTCAAACTTGCTGAAAAGAAAAATATAGACAGCCCTATTACCAAGTGGGCAAAATATATGAATAGACATTTCTCAAAAGAAGACATACAAGCAGTCAACAGATACATGAAAAGATGCTCACTAATCATCAAAGAAGTGCAAATTAAAACCACACTGAGATACCGCCTAACTCCAGTCAGGATGGCCATCATCAATAAATCAAAAAACAACAAATGCTGGAGAAGATGCAGATAAAAGGGAATACTTTACACAGCTAGGAGTGTAAACTAGTACAACCTTTATGGAAAACAGTTTGGCATTTCCTAAAAGATCTAAAAATTGACCTTCCTTGTAACTTTGCTATTCCCCTTCTGGGAATATACCTGAAGGAACTCAAATCACTCTATGAAAAAGATACCTGCACACACATGTTTACTGCAGTATTATTTACAATAGCAAAAACATGGAATCAATCATGCAGCCCATTAAAAGAAGACTGGGTTAAAAAATGTAGTACATATACACGATGCAATATTATACAGTCATAAAGAAGAACAAAATTATGAACTTCACAGCAACTTGAAGTCTATCATACTAAGTGATCGATCACAGAAACAAAGAACCAAGTACCACAT